>JAVJAQ010004126.1:0-212557 GCA_032362365.1 Zygogramma bicolorata | reverse complement strand
AAGAAAATATACCTATATTATAAAGAGGTTCCTTTCTAAATTCGTGTGTTGGTAGAAATCAATCTTCGGAAATACTAATCCGATTCGCCCATTTCCTCTTGTTACGCTCAAATTGTCAGATTATTGCAATATTGACTTTTCGGTATGTACTCTGACGCGCTCAAGTGTTTCGGAGGATCGATTCATTCACTAATCTGACGGAACTCAACGCACCCCACTATATTGAGGGTTCACGTATGCAAAGAGTGGAAAAGGCACATTTCAAGAAACGGACACTCGGAGTCTCCTTTGACTGGAACTTGCCTCCAACCAGGCAAGAACAGACGTCATCTACAATGTACTTCAGATCGGAGGACCACGTCCCAAGCTGATGAGCTGGGCGGCAAGGAGGGGGAAGGTGGCAGTGTCTCTGGCCTATGACCCCTCGCCTATGGTGTATGGTCATGGACGAACTCCTCAGGAGAGGAGCCGCCACTGGTTTCTACGCCCAGGCATACGCCGACGAAGGGCCAGTCCTAGTGACGGGCCACTCTCCCAAGCGTAGTTTGTGACCGAATGCAATTGGCGTGCATGAATATAGAAAGGTGGTGTGAGGAAGTCAGTCTCGCAATTGATCCGACTGAAACAGAGATGATTCTCTTCACTCAGAAGAGAAAGTTGGACGAGATCAGATCACCAGTAAAAGGTGGAAGATCTATAAAGCTAGCTAGCGAGGTGAAATACCGAGAAGTGATACTGGACTCGAAGCTGAGTTGGAGCCACACGTCGATTGAGTAGTCGAGAAGTCAGTGATGATTATATGGAGTCTGGGCCAGGCCGTGGGAGAGATGTGGGGACTGAAACCTCTCATCTACCACTGGATCTACACAGCGGTTATCAGACCTAGAATTACATTCGGACCACCATGTAGGGGTCGATCTACATTGAAATTTTTATTGCCAGACATCATTTTGTTATTTTCGATATATGGGGTTAGTTGAATCGAGTAGGCAAATTCGAATATTTCGGCAATTTCATTCGCAAATATCTCGATAGTTCACAACATTATGTCCAGATCCCTTATGTTTGGATATTGGTATACATTTGGCTTATTTCACTTTATATTTTTGAAGAAGCTCCCCTGAAGGAATGGGGTGCGTATTCCTACGTCGAATTCTTCCTACGGCGAATTCTTCCTAGGGCGAATTCTTCCTACGTCGAATTCTTCCTACGGCGAATGTCATCCCCTCCACTGACGTCATCAAAACACGAACGTTTCCGATGATGATCCATACACCCCATAGTGGAAAGTTCGCCGTAGGAAGAATTCGACATAGGAAGAATTCGACGTAGGAAGAATTCGGCGTAGGAAGAATTCGACGTAGCAAGAATTCGGCGTAGGAAGAATTCGGCGTAGGAAGAATTCGACGTAGGAAGAATTCGGCGTAGGAAGAATTTGACCTAGGAAGAATTCGGCGTAGGAAGAATTCGACGTAGGAAGAATTCGACGTAAGAAGAATTCGGCGTAGGAAGAATTCGACGTAGCAAGAATTCGTCGTAGGAAGAATTCGCCGTAGGAAGAATTTGCCATAGTAACACTCCCTGCTCATCAGAATTAGTTAACATTGCCGCCAAATTATCTCGTCAACGACTCCATCAATAAAACGGGAGGCACCGAGGGATTCCTCTTTCACATTTACGGTGAAATTCATAAGGCGATAATTTTTGTTTCGGATGAATTATAGCTCCTGGTACCGTCATTATCATATGGGACTGGGTTTTTCTCAATGAGTTTTCTGGATCAATCATATTGAAGAAAGACGTAAGTGAGAATTCGACAGTAACTTTTTTTTTGCTGAGACAATCAGTTATCCCTTGTTAATAGTCGATTGTATCAGTGAAATTTGACGACATAGTGCTACAAGTTATTGTTTCATATATAGCAACATCGTCCTGAATATTAAATTTTGTATTACAGACTATATCGGGTATTTCAATAATTTTAACTCTCACTATTATGTTTTCGAATAATATAAGAAATACGAAGACGGTTGATTTGGGGCAAAGTTGCACATTTATGTGGCCAACAGAATGCCTTTCAGAGAGTGAAACAATTTCGAGTATTGAAGAATGAATCTTCACTGTGAATGCGAAAAAGGAATTCTTCGGTACAAATCGTTCATCTGATGACGTCGTTGTCGAGATGTTTTTTCTGTCTGCGATGTGATATATTTCGAGAGAGAAGGGCGTGTATTTTCGCCGATTTTTTCTCACGTCAAATTCTTCCTACGTCGAACTCGAATTCTTGCTACGTCGAATTCTTGCTATGTCGAATTCTTCCTACGACGAATTCTTCCTACGTCGAATTCTTCCTACGCCGAATTCTTCTTACGTCGAAATCTTTCTACGTCGAATTCTTCCTACGCCGAATTCTTGCTACGTCGAATTCTTCCTACGCCGAATTCTTCCTACGTCGAATTCTTCCTACGCCGAATTCTTCCTACGTCGAATTCTTCCTACGTCGAATTCTTCCAACGGCGAACTTTCCACAGTGGGGTGTATAGACCATCATCGGAAACATTCGTGTTTCAATGACGTCAGTGGAGGGGATGACATTCGCCGTAGGAAGAATTCGCCACAGGAAGAATTCGACGTAGCAAGAATTCGCCGTAGGAAGAATTCGACGTAGCAAGACGACCCGAAGGAATGTATGCTTTGTATGCTTTGCCTATCAACGGTTTAAATCATCAAGAAATTCAGTTCTATGAAGCTCTTTCGAACAGAACTGAGTACCAAGAGAGATTGGAGCATAGAATCCATTCAAGCACTAGGAAGGAATACCATAACATGGTACACAGACGGGTCCAAAACTCCCGAGGGAAATGGAGCAGGAGTCTATGGGCCTCGCACCAAATACTCCGAGCCCATGGGCCAGTTCCCCAGCATTTTCCAAGCGGAAATTCACGCCATAGAAAGGTGCATTCAGCTCAACCTCGACAGGAAATATCGGAACAAGGAAATTGTGATCCTCTCCGATAGCCAAGCAGCCATCAAAGCGTTGAGTTCCTCTTGCATCAATTCGAAGATGGTTTTGGAATGCCTAGACAAACTTAACGACCTAGGCAGGAACAACAAGGTGACCCTCCTGTGGGTGCCAGGGCACGTCGGAGTGGAGGGAAACGAACAAGCAGACATCCTGGCACGAAAAGGTGCATCAACACCACTGATCGGGCCAGAACCATTCTGCGGACTTGAAAGCTCTTACTTCCGAAAAGAACTCAATAAAACGGAAGAAGCAATGAGAGCAACACACTGGGAAAGACTTCCAGGGCTGCGGCAGGCCAAAGATCTCCTCGGAAACTTCAACCGAGCAAGATCGAAGACACTGATTAACCTCAGCAAAACTAGTCTTAACTCACCAATACCAATACCAATCAACGGTTTACAAATGTATCATATAATAGTTCCAAGAACTTTCCCATTCACATAATTTGTCCCCTGTGATGCTTTTGAAATGGTTCTCAATAATAGTACGAGGTATTTTCATTTCAGATGGAATGCTATAATATTATAATGATATATTATTATATATAACTCCAGATGATTCGTCGAATGTAACACGATAACATTTAAACCATCAAATCTCTGTCATTTTGTGTTCCCTTATTTATTGTGTTCCATCAATTCAACATGGAAATAACGAATTTTGGGAAGATATATCTATTCGGGGATTTATGTGAAAGTTACTTGAAGGTGACTGAGAAAGGTGACCTTAACAATATTCATCCCGATATAAAAGTAACTATGGAAATGGAGACGAACAACGCCATTTCTTTCTTAGATCCATATCACAAAATCTTACGATTATTTCACTCATACTGTCTACCGAAAACCCACGCACACCAATAGATATCTCAATGCCAACTCCCACCATCATCCAGCCCAGGTGAGCTCCATACTGAATACTCTTATCAATAGATCCATCAAACTCACAGATGACCACAACAGACCCAGTCAGCTGAAAAAGCTCATATCCGCCCTTCTTCAAAACGATTATTGAAACCCCCAGATCCAGCGAACCATTCAACGCCAACAAACCCGCTTCTTGCATCCCAATTCAACGGGGGATACGGCTGAACGCCCGAAAGATTTCCTTCCTTCCATTCGGGAAGTCCCCGATGAAGTGAGCTGAATTCTGACAAAATACGACATCAAGACAGTTTTCAGAGCAAGCAATCAAATATCCTCTTTCCTGCGCTCACCTGAAGACATAATACCCAACGAATCACACGGAATATATGAAATTCCTTGCCACGACTGCCCGAGAACATATATAGGACAGACGAACCGACGAAAATCAAACAGGTCCTACGAGCACGAACTAGCAATACGTAATTCGGACATGACCTCGACTCTCTTCCAACATCACCACGAAACCAGACGCAAAATTGACTTGAACAATACGAAAACCATTGCCACAGCAAAAGCACTCCACCTCAGAATGATTCGCGAAGCAATAGAAATTGAAAAACGCCCTCAATGCCTCAACAAACAAGACGACTCACAAAGGCTTCCCAATTCCTGGAAATTACTATCCTATTGAACAAATCCATTAATTAATCCTTTTCCATATATATATACATTTCTACTTGATTACGAGAAAGATAGAAGAAAATCACCCGGTATTCAGAATTTTCCCACATGACATCACATCAAAATTTGACATACTTCAATATTCTTCAATGTTTTGTCTGTTTTGTACCAATTTATATTCTATTCTCACGTAAGTAAGTGTTCCATATTTCCATCATCACAAAATATCATACAATGTATTATTTTCGGTTCTGGCTCCATCTAGAGACCTATCTGCCTGAACTATCATCATATATCATCACTTGCATTCGATATGGCCTTGCTGTGATCTCAATTGCGATGAGAGCAAAGCTGAAACAGAATAATCAATCTAACTTTGTCATTTTCGATTGTCTGTCTTTCATATTGGAGTCAGACATGACTTCGGTGTTTGAAAGGTCATAAGATCTCTTTCTACCACGATACCGTCGTTCAGTTCCTCTCTGGAGCTCGAGTAGAAGGCTTTAGGGATCCTTTCACCACACTTTCCATTTATATCCGTCTCTATTTCGGTTCTGGCTCCATCTAGAGACCTATCTGCCTGAACTATCATCATATATCATCACTTGCATTCGATATGGCCTTGCTGTGATCTCAATTGCGATAAGAGCAAAGCTGAAACAGAATAATCAATCTAACTTTGTCATTTTCGATTGTCTGTCTTTCATATTGGAGTCAGACATGACTTCGGTGTTTGAAAGGTCATAAGATCTCTTTCTACCACGATACCGTCGTTCAGTTCCTCTCTGGAGCTCGAGTAGAAGGCTTTAGGGATCCTTTCACCACACTTTCCATTTATATCCGTCTCTATTTCGGTTCTGGCTCCATCTAGAGACCTATCTGCCTGAACTATCATCATATATCATCACTTGCATTCGATATGGCCTTGCTGTGATCTCAATTGCGATAAGAGCAAAGCTGAAACAGAATAATCAATCTAACTTTGTCATTTTCGATTGTCTGTCTTTCATATTGAAGTCAGATATGACTTCGGTGTTTGAAAGGTCATAAGATCTCTTTCTACCACGATACCGTCGTTCAGTTCCTCTCTGGAGCTCGAGTAGAAGGCTTTAGGGATCCTTTCACCACACTTTCCATTTATATCCGTCTCTATTTCGGTTCTGGCTCCATCTAGAGACCTATCTGCCTGAACTATCATCATATATCATCACTTGCATTCGATATGGCCTTGCTGTGATCTCAATTGCGATAAGAGCAAAGCTGAAACAGAATAATCAATCTAACTTTGTCATTTTCGATTGTCTGTCTTTCATATTGGAGTCAGACATGACTTCGGTGTTTGAAAGGTCATAAGATCTCTTTCTACCACGATACCGTCGTTCAGTTCCTCTCTGGAGCTCGAGTAGAAGGCTTTAGGGATCCTTTCACCACACTTTCCATTTATATCCGTCTCTATTTCGGTTCTGGCTCCATCTAGAGACCTATCTGCCTGAACTATCATCATATATCATCACTTGCATTCGATATGGCCTTGCTGTGATCTCAATTGCGATAAGAGCAAAGCTGAAACAGAATAATCAATCTAACTTTGTCATTTTCGATTGTCTGTCTTTCATATTGGAGTCAGACATGACTTCGGTGTATATACCGTGTGTCACAGACTCATGGTACACCCCCGTTTTCTCCTTTGTTTTTCTAGATATATTTCTGAAATTCGGAACATTGAATATGCTCACTGAACAGCATTTATCGACATATCTGAAAGAAAAAAACAACTTCCAATTTTTCCGGAAATGACATCAACTTTCGATTCTTGAATGAAACACCCTGTATATTGTTACATGATCGATTAGGGATGATCATGAGGAATCCAACGATACCAGGTTTGATGATGTTATCTCCAATGACTGCGGAGATATCGCCATTTATTTTATTCATAAGCTCAATGAGTGGAAGAGAGAATTGGATTGACCCGCCAGAAAAAGTTTCTCTCTCCTACTCGTTGAGCTTATGGATAATATAAATGGCGATATCTCCGCAGTCATTGGAGATAACATCATCAAACCTGGTATCGTTGGATTCCTCATGATCATCCCTAGCCGATCATGTAACAATATACAGGGTGTCCCATTCAATAATCGAAAGTTGATGTCATTTCCGGAAAAATTGGAAGTTGTTTTTTTCTTTCAGATATGTCGAGAAATGCTGTTCAGTGAGCATATTCAATGTTCCAAATTTCAAAAATATATCTAGAAAAACAAAGGAGAAAACGGGGGTGTACTATGAGTCTGTGACACACGGTATATATAACTCATATGGTGAAAAGTGAAAAGAAGGGAACATAAATAGGTTATAGTTATTTTCGTTGAGGTCGAATTCCACCATCATTTTAGCTGAAACTCATTATCAATATAATTCTTCCTTCATTCGAAATACTGCACCTTCATTCTACTCCGCATCATATTTGGAATATCGGCAGCAATAGGGTTAAATCAAAACCTTCAGTTCAGAATCATATTCATCAGTGAAATGAACCTCTGAGAGGCGTTACACGGAAGCTCGCTCGAGCCAACGGGATTATGTCAGCAAACCTAATTACACAAGAAGTCTCGTTAGTTTTTCATCCTGTTCTGATAATTAAATTATCCGGTGATTCCAGCAACTTAGAATCTAGCATAAATTGGGAAAGCACCTGTTGAAAAGGAATTCGAATAGACACTAGACCCTTTATAAAGTATTATATTGCGTTATTATGATTTCCAGAGAGGGAAATAATTTCAGTTATGTTATTTATGTGTTAATGAAAAATCAGAAACAGACCTGAGAGTGCTCTAATCGGAAACGATTCGATATTGTGGCAATTCACTATGGAGAAATTATCAAATAATAATAATAATTATATAATTAATTATATTAATAATATAGCCTTCTCATGTAACATAGAAGACCTTATGCTACGAATTTGTATCTAGTCGCAGACCCATTGGTCAAATTAATGTCGCTGTATATCTCAAAACTGTTAATTTTATACATTTCTCTCCTGATCGATACATACATACATACATCCTAGACCAGGTGACAGTGACATTTTTTTTGAATGCTTTTACTACAGCCTACCTTTGAAATATAAATCACTTGAAGCTGAAACAAACTGTAACCTGACAAAATATTTACACACTGGGGGATACTTCATGTGGAATACATAATTTGCGTTTGGTGATACACACTTCATACATACTCAAACAGTATGTATGTTTCGTTTTTTTGGGATTTGAGTGATGTCTTTATGTGTAACACATGCAAGGCAGCCCATAGAAAATCGTCCAACAAACTTATTGGTGAACTCAACGAACGCGAATATAATATCTTGAATTCCAGCTATAGTCGCCTGTGTCAGAGTAAATTTTAATCGGAAAGAAATTCCTAAATGTTCAATGTTCTCTACGTATATATATATATATACAGTCCGTTTTTTTATGTCGTACCACTATTGGCATCTCGAAAACGGTAAATGATACGAACTTGGTTGAATCAGACAAAAGTTGTCTATTTTAGTGAACAATGAAATGATGTTTCCAAATCGAAAATATCACGGACCGTTTCTGAGATATACGGGGAAAATCGAAATGGCTCGTTTTCTTTTCTTTGTGCTGCGCCTCTATTTTTAGGAATATGGAAATGTGTTCATGAAACTTTCTTCTCTGTTTTGAATTTTTTTCGATATACTCTGCTTCAATTTTTGATACGACGTTTCTTTCTTCGGGGCCACCCTCAATTTTATTTTTTCAAATACGGACCTGTACTTTTTTTCCTAAATCCGGATAGATAGGAACTACCAAAATTTAGGAAAAAAAGTACAGGTCCGTATTTGAAAAAATAAAATTGAGGGTGGCCCCGAAGAAAGAAACGTCGTATCGAAAATTGAAGTACAGTATATCGAAACAAATTCAAAACAGAGAAGAAAGTTTCATGAACACATTTCCATATTCCTAAAAATAGAGGCGCAGCACAAAGAAAAGAAAACGAGCCATTTCGATTTTCCCCGTATATCTCAGAAACGATCCGTGATATTTTCGATTTGGAAACATCATTTCATTGTTCACTAAAATAGACAACTTTTGTCTAATTTAACCAAGTTCGTATCATTTACCGTTTTCGAGATGCCGATAGTGGTACGACATAAAAAAAACGGACTGTATATATATATATATATATATATATATATATATATATATATATATATATATATATAATGTGTCGCTTGCCGTAAAGGCACGATTCAGTTCAAATCCTCTGGATATCTGTCACAGTTTGTCTTCGATACGAGGACCATGCCACCCCACAGCTGATGAAGGCCAAAGCCAGAAATAGCTAGCTATCTTGTGGTGGGCATTTCGAATTGAATGCAAATTGTGATAGACCAGAGAATTTGATAATCCATTTATATATATATATATATATATATATATATATATATATATATATATATATATATATATATATATATATATATATATATATGGTGTTCAAATCCAATTGCGTCAAGTAAGTTGTGATATGCATCCGTCTACGAATATATTTGCAATTAACGTTTTCTTCTCATGAAGCATCTCGAAAGAACATAGACGTATTTCTAGAATTCATACATAAACTGGGTAATCAGTCGAGAGCAGACCAAAAATCTCCTATGAGAAAATCAGCGAAATACAGAAAGCACATTAAAGACGTTCTCTTGACTCCCCAAACTGTAATGAGGGCTCCTAGAAAACCATTGATTCAATATTCCGCCAAACTCTCGCATAATTCATGTTCTAATAAAACACGATTCAAGAATTCCCAAACGGGGATGAAAGCTGGTGCGATTAAACGTCTAACGTGGCGTGATCAATCGATGGGTGTCGACTGGAGTTTCAGAGGCGTGCTGCCAATCGACAATTTGCGCTTTCTAAATGGATTTGAATATGTTATTCTGAACATACATCCCTATATACAACACCATCTATCCCAAGAATGTATGTAACATAAAAAACCAGTTGATTGGGATATATTCTAAAAACACACAACTTATATTTTTGAGGAATTCCTAAGACTGCGGCCATGAGAGTGAACAGTCAAAGAATAATTCAAGTGCATGAATAACAGTATCATCCTTTTGAAAAGTGCTTAGTGCTCGCTATGTCAAAATGATTTTTGAAAGTGCTCAGTAATCACGAGCATTTTGCCAATAATGCTTAATGCTCGAGATTCCGGACCACTTTTGAAGAGTGCTCGGTGATCGAAGCACTTTTCGTCAGTGCTCGGCACAGCTCTGTCTCTAGTAATCAAAAAAATGTGCGATTGAAGCTACGGCATTAGTAAGAGAAATATAAGAAAATATATGATTTGGGAACGAATATTCGCTGCATGTATAAGGTTAGTTATTCATATACCCAAACATCTGAGGTAGTGCGAAAACTACCTGCAAGATTCGGAACCAGATGATCATCGAATAATATATGTAGATAACCTGAATTATTTGCGATTCTGATCTAATTTAGACAGATCCTCAAAAGTCTACCAGGAAGAAGAGATATATAACAAAATACCACCAAATTCAATTATATCAAGTCGAAGATTGAAAAGGAATCGAATAGCCACTATGTATTTTTTCTATCCCTTATGATGTATAATTCGTTTAATCGTCTTTTCCAATATACCTTCCAAGCAGCAATGCTTCTTGATATAAATGAACGATTTCAGATTGGGAACCAGCCAGATTATAATAATAGCGAACGACACCATACTAACAGTATTTTCTATACGGCGTTTAGACCAGCAAATTGATTCTATATTCACATATATATATATATATATATATATATATATATCTTCGGCTCATCTGTGTTGATACTACAAAGGTTGGAACGATTTAGGACAATTCAGAAATAGCACGGACCGTGAAAATATCTATAGAAGAATGATACGTCTCCGACCCTTCTACATACTGCGGTAAACATTTACAAAATCCAACCATTTCCAAGACAAATACACTTTTTCATGATACTGAACATTCAAAGCAATATGTCAAGCGAAAATTAAATATCCAAGAAAAAAAAAATTTACATGTTTGAATCAAACGACTGGATGTGAGTGAAAGAGAAGGTAACATCTACATCATTTGAATATTACGGTTTTCTGTACTATTCTCACTTACAAAATAGCGTGCGTGTTTCTTTGTACATTAGCTTCCTCAAGCAGGATTCATCCTATAAGTGAGAATTGTACTGGAAACTGTAATATTTTTTGTTGAATATGGATTTTCATAAAGTATCGGCCAGTCCAATTCGATCTACATAATTGGTTAGTTGAGATAAATAGTAGTTATAACTACCACAGAATGCTGTGAGAATAAGAGCGAAACGCCAATGCCCCAGATATACTCCAGAAATCAGGAAATTAGATACAGAGCGAGTTCATGCGATCCGCTCGGATAGTCAGATAAGATAGAACTGGGACACGTTACCAGATAAATTTGAGCACACTCGAGCTTTCCCTACAAAATTTCAATGCCCCACCACTCGAACAGTCTTTTTCATTTCCTTTCATTTCGACATCACTGAACTCGAAGGCTCTACATGCGAGCCAGAAACAATTCTAGTGTACGTATCAAAGTACACTTGAGTGAGGATTCATTTTGTAATGTTTATTGACTTCGTTATGATTGTACAAAGTTTTTATTGATGAAATGTTAACGACCAGTCGGATAAAAAATCATTATTTAGTTTTTGCACAGGCGATGATGGAAATAATTGCCGGTAGGTTTCAAACCAGTGCTTTTTTGTTTTTTTGTAATGTATTTTATGAAAATAATGATTGAAGTTCATAGCAACATACAATGACATTCTGACAATTGATGAAACATACATATATATATATATATACCCTAAATCATCTAGGGTAAAGCAAATGAATGAAAGTTATATAAGATAATGCTTTTATCAAAATATACGAGTATTTTACCTCATCTTCCGGAGCCGGATATGTGAAAAACAACGCCCCACTAGGTCCACTCAACCTCATATTTTTCGAACAACCTGGCGTCTTGATGAACTTCCAACTTCCCTCAAAGAAAAGCGAATCAGAGTCATCCGAGGCATCCATAGCTAGTACGTCGAATCTCAACTCCACAACATTTGACGTGGAGACAAATGTAAAAGGTATCAGTCTGGTCTTATCGACTGTGCAGAGGCAATCTTTAGGAATTCCGGGAACATCTATCCAGGGGAATTCGTAGAATCTGAGGGTGGCTGATGTATTGCCGAAACATTCGAGTCGATTGGTGTCTTTGCTTATTCTAGTTTGGCAGTCTCGGTTCTTGATGGTCATTTCGGTTAGGGTGATTTTGATTCTTTCGTCTTTGTTGACTTCGAAGCGATAAACACAACTGAAAATAATCAACGTTTTGCATTATAACTACGAAACTGATTCTATGCGATTCAAGATATGAAAATCAGAAGCACTTGTGGAATAGTGAAAATAACTACTGACTATCGAATATTTCATTTCAACTCCGTTTAGTTGGTTTCATTGCTGGTTTTCAATATAAACATACCTAACACGTAATAATAATGCCTAGTTTGTTTATTCCCGCATTGATCTGTGTATGAAATTGCCGGTCTGATCCTTTCCATAAAGTTTTCAGTCTCATAGGGTATATGCTCTGGTAAGTTACGTTTTCGATATATGAAAAGTGTTTCTTTAAAAGGACTTCATTTCAGAAACAGACAGTATGACAGCGTCAGACAGAATTACTGAAAAATGTAAATTGGGTATATTTATAATGTCGGTGTTAATGAGGCAGCATATCAGCATTTCTGGAATAACGGTTGTAACTCTATCCCTGTGAGACGCTTGGTCAGAGAACCATCCCTAAGTCGAAAACAGGAGGGATGCTGGTGTGTTTTCGGAGTTCTCGGCTTCCTCTTTTTCTTTGTTGTGCATGGCCCTTTTCTGGTAGAAGGCTATGAAGGCTGCAATGATGACCACGAGAGTAATGGGGATGCTTGTGAGATTCCATGCTGCAGGGTGGAATAGTTGCGAATCTCGGATTCTAGATAAATTGGTTTGAGCCTCCAATTCTTTTCGGTTGATTGTATTCATTTCTATTTCGGAAATGGTTATAATTTTTTTTCTGTTCCACAGCTTGAAGTTTCCAATAGTGACAGCACAGTTGAAAGCTACTTGTACTATTGTACTGGGTTTTTCGATCAGTATAAATTCATTGTTATCACAAAATTGTTGTACAGTTGTTTCTCGGCTTCTATTATTGGGTTTGCTACGTAGACCTCGGCGGTGTTTGCGGAAAATGAATGGCAAATATAATTATTTTCAGAAATGTTACTTGTGTGCCCACTAATGATATCAAGAGTTAGAACTAGCGGAATTTTTTTTTGTGATAAAGTAAGGTGAGGAGTATATTCTGGCTCATGTTGAGTTGAAGATAGTCGAATCGATTGTTTATCATTTCTTGATTGGTATTCAAAAGAGTTACGGTGGCGTTATATTCACCAATCAATTTTCCCGAAAGTGACACCTACCTTGTGATTTCTTTCACAGTGAAATTTTGATTCGATTGTGATTCCCGAATGGCCCCGTCATATTTGATTCCGTCGTCGGCATACAGGGTCCCGAAAATCCATTTGGAAGTTTTGCCTACTAAGTTCAACAAACAAAAGAAACGAGCTTGGTGTTTTATATTATTATGGTTGTTCTCGGCTTCTAAGATGAAATATTTGGCGTGGTAGAGAAGATTAGAAAATAGGGTCTGGAAAAGGTTCACTTTATGATCTTCATTTTGGGGATTTGGTATACCCGTCTGGAAACCGTCAAGAATTGCTATTTATATAACTAGTTGCAAAATGAACGTGTTTTTTGCACTAAATGTGAAGTTCACGAGCGTAGCGAGTGATCCAACACATCGTGTGCAAAAAACACGGTGTTTTGCATCGTGTTCATATACAAGATTTTTTGTAATGCAGTTTCATTTTCATTCTGAATGTTCTTTACTTGAGGATTATTTAACGTCGGCCTATTTCTGCTAGATAGTATCAAAGCCATCCTTGTTTGTTCCTATGGAGATACCCATTACAACAAAGCTCAAATGTCAAAACATATTCGTCACGATAATCGCCTTCATTAATTTGTTAGTTTTGTTGTTGAAAATGAGCGAATCTGAGTCTGATTCCCTACCTTCAGACGTTGAAGAAGCTGCAAAAGCCGTTGTAGCAAATTTGCTGCCAAGAAAATCAAAAGCAGCGTATGAAACAGCTTATTCTTACTTCCAAAAGTGGTGCGGAGTGAAGGAGATAAATACTGAAAAAACGATATCAGAAAAGGTTCTTCTTGCTTATTTTTCATACAAAGCAAAAGTATTCACACCGTCGACGATGTGGAGTCACTATTCTATGTTACGAACAACAATCTATGTCAATAAAAATGTGGATATTAGTAAGTATACAAATTTGATTGCTTTTTTGAAAAGGAATGCGGAAGGATATCGGCCAAAAAAATCAAAAACTTTTAGTAAGGAAGATTTCAACAGATTTCTAATAGAAGCTGGTGATCATATTTATTTGGGTTTGAAAGTAATTTTTATTGTTGGGATAGCAGGAGGTTGCCGAAGAAATGAATCACTAAATATGCGCCCCGAGGATGTTAGTGACTGCGGTTCTTTCATTGAAATAAGAATTCCAGATATAAAGACAAAGATAACAATAACCGAAGGTGATGTTGCTGTAAATAATCTGATTGTACTAGTCCGAAAATACATTCAAATGCGTCCAAATCATGTGAAAAACAATCGACTTTTCCTAAGATATAGAAACGGAACATGCACCATTCAACCTGTTGGCATCAACACATTTTCTAACATCACATAAAAAATAGCGACATTACTTGGCTTGCAAAATCCTGAATTATACACTAGCCATGCATTGCGCAGATCGTCAGCAACGTTACTGTCAGATGCCGGTGCTGATATACAAACGTTGAAAAGACATGATGGGTGGAAGTCCAACGCTGTTGCTGAAAATTATATTGATGAATCTCTCAATAATAAACGAAAAACAGCTGTGAAGATACTTGGACAAAATACATCGGCAATATCGCAGTTCTCAAACAAAGTACATCGACAAGCATAACAATGGACTCAAACGTGGCTCAGTTTATTAAGAATGCTGGGGATGACATATCATATACGAGTAATGAACGAAAGTATTCCGTGGCAATACGTTTCACAACTGTACGTTTAATTTTTGTAGTAAACTACAAGTCTTCGATTATTTTTTTCTTCTCAAAGCGGGGTTTTGTTATATTTCTTGATGCTGTTTTGTCTTTTACGAACGCTTGTTGAACCTGTTTCACAGTGCTGAGTTCATTTTATTGATAGATGGTTCCTAAAAAATATGATTTTATTTTTTGACGAAACATTTTTTTATTTCATTTCAAGATATACATTTTGAAATAAAGTGCTTAATGTCCATTGTGGTAATTATTTTCGAGGATCTTGATGAAAAAAATCAATTGAATAACATGATAAGGGTTCTGTATGTGTCGCTATTGGTGACAATTGAATTCAATGAGCAGGGAAATAGTTGAAGCAACTTTGATCTATAATGCCTGGGTCTCAGTCCTTGAGTTCACAGGAAATATTTTCTTGTAGGTTGTTATGTGAAAATGATGTATCTTCACTTCAGCACACAACGAACAAACGTCACAGTACGTTATCCTTACGTTACAACCAAAGAAAATAATCTTCTAGGGTATCAAGATCCTGGTCGATGTATCGAACCTGAAAGTGCCGAAAGTGCCCTAGGTAAAGACCCGGACCGGGAAACATTCAAAAGGCCTTCACTGTCAAGTATGGAAAAAGGAATCAGGCCATTGCCCTGTCGAATAAAATTGATTGTTGGGTCATCTCTAGACAAAGTTTCAACTTTTACACCCAAGTTTCCAATCTCATCATTCTATTGGATTTCAAACAGGATGTTACGAAGAACGTATCAAAAGTGGGAATCTACAAGCAAATTAGAGCAGAACATGAAGTAGAGGTACCTAGGAAATATTCGCAGTTTCAATAAACAACAAAACTTGATTCAATTGTTAAAAAAATTCTATAGAGAAAAACGTTCCGTAGGAATTTATAACAAAATTACTTCTCAGTTCTTATTTTTGAGCAACAGGGTGTGAGTAAGGGTTTCCTCAGAATAACTATGTCAAATTTAAAGAGTTAATTCTGAGTAATCTGGACTTCTACTGATCACAGATAAGGGCGCCAGAAGCAGCAGTTAATTATATTTATAATTAATTCTTATACCATATAATTATCAACTACTTCGTATTTATAGGGTTGCAACTATAGGGGAAGCAATAAAAATCAAATGAAAAATTCAATCCTTTAATGGATACCTGACTATAACTTCAGTACCTAGATAGGCACAATAATGGTACTATCGAGGGCTTTTTATCGACTGACTGTAGTTTGGTAACTCCTGGTCTCTCTGTTAGTGGCTCCTGGTCCTGACTAGGAAGGTGAGGCTCCCTCATTACGATGACAGGGGTAAGGTCTCCCCTTGTTACGGAGGCAGCTAGTGTTTCTCTAGAGACCGTATTCTGCTGGCTGGGAAGGTGAGGCTCCCTTGTTACGATGAAAGGAGTAAGGTGAGTCTCCCTTGTTTCTTTGAACCCCAGTCCCAGATGCCAGGTGTTGAGCGTGAAAGGAAATCGAACAAATGAGCAGGAGTTACGATTTGAAATTCAAGTACCTCGTTCTTGGGTGTACCGAGAGAGTACAGATGCCTTTTTATCCAGATATTGAATAGGAATTTACAGAGTGAAGAGTTTTATAAACTCTTAATACAGGTATTCATGAGTACAAATATAGGAATTCAATACTAGTAGTTAGAAACCAGTGATTCTACAAAAGCATACCAAAGCTCTAATGATTTTTATACAAAAATTTATTGGATAGGAACTCTTCCCCATACATCTACTGAAGGTAGATTGGAGAAATTTTCAAATTTGGAAGAACCACAAAGGACCCCGCACTTCTCTTATGGAAAATGGCGTTCCGTCAAATTTTCTGAAATTTTGTGAAATTGTACTACTCAACTTTCTGATCAAAAGTGTCCATGGGCTCACTTGAATCCTATGACTAGTTTTCGAGCTACAGGGTGTTGTAGTTGAGAAATGCTCACTTTTTTTCAAGTTATATTTCTAAAACAGGATGAGATACTTCCGATTGAATAAAAAAAATGTTTTCGCCTGCCTCTTGACAGTACACATGCATATATTGAACATCAAAATCGACCAAACCTACAGGGTGATCCACTATTGAAAGTGAGGTGATTTCTTATAAACATGGAATTGGAAAAATCGAAACTTTAACTAGTGTTGAATGAAAAATATTACCAAATTATCTTACAGTTGTATCAAACATTGTACACAATACTACATTTATCAAAGTTCGTCGAAAAATACACCGTCAGACAGGAACCATTTCCTATGGAATACAATAGAGCAATTGTTACAATTCGATGTATTCAAACTATTCATTATTTTTCTAGAATATGTTTTATGATCCAGTTCATGCCATTCAGGAGAAAAAAGTTGTAAAAAAATTATTTTATCCACAATAAAATTCAAACTGAACTAATTTTTTCACAACACCCTGTAATTTGCTATTATCACCGTTGAGGTGCAATTTTTTGTTTATTATCTGAATTTTTGTACCTACTCAGATTCACTGCCCAATTATCACCCTTCTGCTATGACTAGATTCTGAGTGATGGACTCAAAAAGTGATGGATTGAAAAAGTCGAAAAAAAAAATCATATTTTCAAATAGGAATTTTACTGAAGTTATATCTTCTGTCTCTAACAGAGACTCAAATAATTTTCATTTGTGGTAATTTCGAAAAAAACGCACTACAAAAGTCATAAGCTCCAGTCCTAAATCTAGATTGACATTTTCATTAAACTCTCCTGATTCTCTTCATTGCGTTCGAAATCGCGTATTTTGAAGTATTACAAGATATTCCAAGCTGGGTTATTCAAACATCTTATTAATTTCCTCATTTGAATTTTTCCATAATCGTGAGGTTTCCTGAATTCAGTTCAATGAAGATGGTATGTTCGTTTGAAAATCTTGAGATATTTTAATTCATATGGGAAAAAAAGGTGCGTGTCTAAAATACAGGTGAACTCGAAAAGCTTTTTTTGCAGATTTGAAACCTCAGTTGGTGCTTGAACACTAATCACTCTCTCAACATTTGAATTACTATTTCCAATATTTCAATCTCATCAAAGGATGAAATCCGTTCAGTTAAACCTCTGCAAAGTAATGAAAGTCATTGAGATTTACGTATCATTATTATTCGGTGTAAATCTCTTCAATAAAATCAACCTCATCTTGAATATCATCACACCTACAGTTTTTCGTAAAATAATTGGTTCAATACATTATTTCAAATCATAATCGAATCTTCAAGTGGTTCTCATCCACTCTTCTTCTGTTTTCATACTACAGAATTGTATCAACAAATTCGATGAAAGATGTTTCAAAACATTCTCGTAACCTTCTTTGATATTTTCATTAGCGAAATGAGTTATTACCCAGAATGAAGAACCTGAAAATAATTTTTATTCATGTTGCCACTCTGGAAGGTTTTCCCCGCTATCAATCGTGATTAATCAAATACCGTACAAGTTTTCAGCATATTTCTATGATTATATGAAGTGCTAACTATAATTGGTACAACTCATCCAATCTGGCCGGCTACTTTTTCCAGTTGCACACTGTAGTGCAGACCATGACATCAAAAACACCTACTAGGAATTCATTTCAACACAGTGAACACATATATAATATGTTTTTTTATCTTACTATGCTTCACAGTGATTGCCGGACGTCAATATTTTTATGCCAAGTTGGATTGGATAAGCTAGCTGTACGTAAATACTGAAAAGATGCATCGAGGATTTTACTGATTTATTATAATTTAACGAATTCACATCGATGAGCATCTAGCATGCCTTTTCAAAAAATTCGTAGTGCGCTTTGAAAACAATAAATGTTTGAGAATTGTCAACAAACTTCAAACTTTTTCGTGGTATTTTGCTGCACAATCTTTCGACTCCATAGATTATTTGTTTTCATTAGTAGAGAAATGGCTTTTGTAAATAGGGTGCAGTGTTACACTTGTGAAAGGAATTTTGTCGTGAGACTTACAGTGAATATGAATCAAGATGATCATGTTGATCTGCTTCAGATGGCATTATATAAAAGACGAACTGCTGATCATCTGCCCATTGATGTCATTGATGATATAAGGGTATGTTTGAATTGTTTCAATGCTTTGAGAAATGAACTTATCCAAATTGAAAATAATCCGAATTGTCTTCGTCTCGATGTCCTGTCTCCCACTCCGAGCCGTAGCTGCATAGTATGTAATGCTCGTCAGAATATCCATAGAATATCTTTGGAGTGCAGAATAAAAGTGTTTGTAGATTCTGGAATCTATATTCCAGACTTTCTGCGAATTTGTTTAGACCATCTTGACCATCGCGGTATTATACTACCTCACCTGATCGGGGGTTTTACATTTATTAATAAACCGTATATGATATCAAATCTTCAGCAGTTTCTACAAGGATTGAGATCGGTAGCTCAAGAGAATAGGAGCACAAAAAATTGGGAAGATATTAGTAGTTTCCAGAATGAAGAACTGAAAGCTCTCACCTCATTGTCCGGACAAGAATTTCAACAATTATTTGAATTTTGTGACCCAATTGTACAGTATGGGAATAGAAGAAGGGTGACTGAGAAGCATTTATTGACATTCCTCATAAAAATTCGACATGGTGTTTCGGACGAATTTCTACGAATACTATTGAATTATCCCTCACGACCAACTGTCAGTTTGATAATATCTAATGTGAGGTTATCTTTATAAGAGAGATTTGTACCAAATAATATTGGTTTCAACTCCATCCCTAGAGAAACTTACATTGAAAGACACATATCTCTCTTTAGTAATCATTTGTATAACCCTCATCCCAACATTCCCAAAGCGATTGTGTATATAGATTGTACATATAACAAGATAGAAAAAAGCAGCAACTTCCGTGTGTTGAGACAATCGTACTGTTTTCACAAGCATGAACATCTCATCAAACCAGAAATGATTGTTGCTTCTGATGGTTACATCTTAGCAATCAATGGGCTATATTTTTCTGATGCTAAAAACAGTGATGCGTCCATTTTAGCAAGAGAGCTTCATGATGACATGGAGGAAATGAGGAATTGGTTTGAAGAAGGTGATATTATAATAGCTGACAGAGGTTACAGAGATTCTGTACCACTTTTACAGGAACTCGGTCTTCATGTCCACATGCCACCCTTCCTGCCACCGAATCAGAGGCAACTAACAACTGCAGAAGCTAATAGAGCACGCATCATAACAACCAGTAGGTGGATTATAGAAGCAAGAAATTGTAGTATATCACTAGGTATAGCAAGAAAGGTAGAACGGTTACTACAACAACAATTTGTTATTCTTCAACTGACATTCAGCTTTGTATGAATTAACAGAAAATAAAGTATTAATTGAATTGGTATTACAATATATTACATTGGCGACGAGGATTGAAACACTTATAGTGTAGAATCTGCGATATATTGGAAAGGCACCATGGCCGTAGCAGAGCAGCAGTCATATTATGGTCAGATTCGAGAATTCAGCGCTCAAAACAGTGACTGGATTATATACAAACGCAGGTTGGATAATTATTTCGCTGTGAATAATATAGCTGAGGACAGTAAGAAAATGGCCATATTACTGAATTCTCTGGATGAAGAAGCTTACAAGTTGATGTACAGTTTATGTCTTCCGAAATTGCCAGAGGATCAAACATACCCAAAACTCTGCGAGTTATTCAGCAAATACTTCAAAGTAAGTGAATCAGTATTTGTAGCCAGAGCAAAGTTTTTCGCATCTTTCAAAGATCCGATGGAAAGTGCAAACGAATGGGCCGCACGAGTGAGATATCTGGCTATCAATTGTAATTTTGAAGAGGCCGTAATTGACATGATGCTTCGTGACAGGTTTGTCATAGGATTTGAAAAAGGGTCTATACAGAGTACACTTTTCAAGGAGAAGATTACTAGTACAATGGCAGAAGTAATTGAAGTAGCGGTGAGAGAGATGGCATCTGAAGAGTCTAAGTCGTATAGCATTTCTGTGAAAACTGAACCTCCAGCGGTGCAGATGGTTTCTTCAAAAGGGCAGAGATATCCGAAGCAGCAGCGTCAGCAACAGCCGCCCAAAATGGTTGTAGAGGAATTGTGTGCTTGTTGCGGAAGAAAAAACCATACAACTTCAAGGTGCCGTTTTCGTAATCATTCCTGTTATATATGCGGCAATAAGGGCCATCTTGCTCCTGTCTGCTCTTCAAAAAATCGGAAAAATACTGAATCAAATCCGAAAAATGTCGAAAGTTTTGTTGAAAGCGAAGAACTATTTTCAGTGTATAATGCCTTTCTGACGAAAAATCCATTCCTAATCAACATAACTATCGACTCGGATTCTTATGTATTTCAACTAGATTCTGGGGCGAGTATTTCTGCCATATCTGAAACTTTCTGGAAGAAATATTTTTTCCGAAGGTATGCGTTAATTAGATCAGATAAAAGCTTAAATGTATATGATGGTAAAAAAATGGTTACTTTGGGTATGTGCAAAATGATGGTAGGATATAATGGCATATTCAAAACATTGAATGTTTACGTTATTGAGAATGGTGGGCCTCCTATTCTAGGTCGAGATTTCATGGAAATATTCAAGTTCTCTATTACTCAGGTCAATTTCCACTCTGAAAGCTCAACTTTGGATACCAATAAATTAATTTCACAGTATAATTCTATTTTTTTACCAGGGTTAGGATGTTTTAATAAGGGTACAGTATCGCTGAAGTTGAAAGACGAAACCATAACACCCAAATTTTGTCGAGCCAGACCGATACCCTACGGAATAAGAGATAAAGTTGAGAAAGAACTTGAAAGATTAGTGGAATTGAAAATATTGAAACCTGTTGATTATGCTCAATGGGCCACTCCCATCGTACCGGTAATAAAGAAATCAGGGGCTATAAGAATATGTGGGGATTTCAAAATCACAATAAATCCAGTTTTAGAAATTGATCAATTTCCACTCCCACGAATTGATGATTTGTTTTCAAAATTACAGGGTGGGGTGATTTTTTCAAAGATAGATTTATCACAAGCTTATGCGCAAATTATTTTGGATGAAAAATCTAGGGAACTTGTTACGATCTCCACACACAAAGGTCTTTTTCAGTATCAACGTCTTCCGTATGGTGTCGCCTGTGCTCCTGCGAAGTTTCAAAAAATAATGGAATCCATACTTCAAGACCTTGAAGGTTGTGTATGTTTCCTAGATGATATTCTCATTTGTGGAAAGAATGATGAAGAACATTTGAAAAGAGTTCATAGAGTGTTACAAAGATTACAAGAGGTAGGTTTGAAAGTATCTTCTGATAAATGTAGTTTTGGACAAAATCAAGTTTCATATTTGGGTTACATTATAGACAAAGATGGTCTTCATACAAGTACAGAAAAGGTTAAAGCAATAAGAGATGCCCCTGCACCTACTTCAATAAAAGAACTTCAATCAATACTTGGTATGATCAACTATTATGGGAAATTCATTCCAAATTTATCAACTAAGCTCCATCCATTATATGAACTGTTAAAAAAAAATAGTAAGTGGAAATGGACTGAAGAATGCAATTTTGCATTCAAAACAGTTAAAGATCTTTTAATGTCGGCTGATGTTTTGGTTCACTATGATCCAAATTTAGAAATTAGAGTAACTACGGATGCTAGCCCATTTGGTCTCGGTTGTGTTATTTCTCATATTTTGCCTAATGGTCAAGAGAAACCAATAGCATACGCATCCCGTACTCTTTCTGATAGTGAAAAAAATTATGCTCAGGTCGAAAGGGAAGGACTAGCCATAATTTTTGCGTTGAGTAAATTCAATCAGTATTTATATGGTAGAGAATTTACTTTGATTAGTGACAATAAACCTCTCTTAGCTATATTCAATCCAAAGAAAGGAATACCACAGTATTCTGCCAACAGAATAAGGCGCTGGGCAGTCATTTTATCAAATTACACTTACAGGGTAGAATATGTGAATTCTAATAATAATAACGCTGATTTTCTTTCAAGATTGCCAATCCGTGATTCAGATAGTAACGATTGGCCGTCATTAGATGTTGATTACTTGAATTTCTTTTCGGATAGTGAAATAATTTCCACGAATTTTGAGAAAATTCGAGAAATTACTCTTAGTGATAAAATATTATCAGATGTGAAGAAATTTATCAGAAGTAGTTGGCCAAATTTCACAAAAAAAGATATCAAATATAAACCTTTTTTTGCAATTCGAAATCAACTTACAATTGAACGAGAGATCTTAGTTTGGAACAATAGGGTCATTATTCCGAATAGTCTGAAGACTCGAATGCTCTCACAATTACATTTGTCTCATTTAGGGGTAGTGAAAATGAAAGCTATTGCAAGAGCTCATTTCTTCTGGCCAGGAATCAACAAAGACATTGAAAATGCTGCTAAAAGTTGTGAAAACTGTGCTATTTACAAAGTAAGTCCGCCTAAAACAACGTTATGCCCTTGGTCTTGGCCAGAAGAACCATTTTCTCGTATTCACATAGATTATATGGGACCGTTTTTGAATAAATATTTTTTCGTCATTGTTGATGCTCACTCAAAGTGGCTTGAAGTTTTTCCAACGAACACAATGACAACGCATTTCACTATATCAGCACTATACAGTACGTTCGCACGATTTGGATTGCCAAGAACAATTGTTTCAGATAACGCGAGAAACTTCACAGGTCAAGAATTTCAATCATTTTTACAAAATTTTCAAATCAAACATATAACCACTGCTCCATACTTTCCTCAGTCAAATGGAGCAGCAGAGAATGCTGTGAAAAATGTCAAAAATGCATTGAAACATTTTCTTGGAAAAAACCAATCCTTAGATATTCAGACATCGCTTAATCATTTTTTATTCGACTATAGAAATACAGTTCATGCCACAACAGGTGTTTCTCCAGCTAAGATGGTATTTGGTCATGACTTAAAAACAAGATTCAGCATTCTTGAACCGAAAGCTATGGAGGCAATTAAGAATCGAGTCGAATCGAAACAAGATACGCAAATCAAACAATTCGGAGGAAAGAAGCGTGAACCTTTAAAAATAGGTGATAAGGTTATAGTCAAAGATTATAGAGAAGTTAATAAAGTAACTTGGATACCAGCTGTAATCGAGAAAAAAATTGGTAGATGTACTTTTATATGTTTTGTACCAGAGTTGAGTAGAAGGTGGAAAAGGCATTATAACCAAATTTTGAAGAGCAATGTTCAGAGCAGTCTGAAGGATAGTTCTGTTGTATCTCATTCCTCTAGGGAGACTGTCAATACTCAATCTGAAGCAGAGTGCAGCAGACTCAATAACGGAAACGATATGCCATCTATAGCTAGGAATAGAGCAAAAAGAACTAGAAGACCGCCCGATCGTTACGGTTTTAGTTAGGTTATTTGCACCTTACATTTTTTTTTGGTGGGGGAGAAGTGTAGTATATCACTAGGTATAGCAAGAAAGGTAGAACGGTTACTACAACAACAATTTGTTATTCTTCAACTGACATTCAGCTTTGTATGAATTAACAGAAAATAAAGTATTAATTGAATTGGTATTACAATATATTACATTTTTATATGTTTGAGTACAAAAGCTGTACATTTGGAGCTGGTTACAGACCTCACCACCGAAGCCTTCCTTGCAGTATTAAAACGGTTTATCAGTAGACGCGGAAAACCATGCAACATATATACTGATAATGGTTCCAACTTCATTGGAGCAAATAATGATTTGAAAAAAATTTATAAGTTTCTCAACAAAGAAAGTGAAAATATAGCCAATAAACTTGTTGATGAGCGTGTAAAATGGCACTTTATTCCTGCGAGATCTCCCACCTTCGGTGGAATCTGGGAGGCTGGCATAAAAAGCGTAAAATTTCATTTGAAAAGAATTATGGGTAATGTTTCATTGAATTATGAGGATTTTTCAACTGTTTTGATACAGGTCGAGGGAATTCTCAACTCTCGACCATTATATCCCATGTCATCCGATCCCGGAGATCTGACTGCCTTAACACCTGCCCATTTTTTGATTGGTCGTCCATTAACCAATCTTCCGGAAGCCGATATGCAGCATGTTCCTGATAATCGACTGAAGAGGTTTCAACGCTTGCAATCCATGGTACAACATTTATGGACTCGTTGGCAGAAGGAGTATCTGAATGAGTTACAGACTCGTGTCAAATGGAAAAAGAACTCAAGCGATTTACTTAAAGTTGGGTCACTAGTGTTGATAAAAAATGATAACGCTCCTACATCTACTTGGCAACTTGGCAGAATAACGGAACTTCACCCTGGAAATGATGGCGTCGTCCGTGTTGTAGACATCAAAGTTTTTAATGGCGTTCTTCGTCGTGCAGTAACCAGAATTTGTGTTTTACCGATAGAGACTTGAATATAGTCATCTTTTGTTATTTTACAAACTTATTGAAAGCAATAGTTTCAAGGCCGGCGGTATGTTTGAGACTGCCCTGTAGAGGAACTTTTAATATTGTTACTATGCAACAAAAAATCTATTGATAAAAAATGTGATGAAAACTGTCATTGTAAAAATAGAAAGAATTGTCATTATATTGAAAATATAACATCTTTCGTACCGAATTGAATTATTATAATATATACAGTCCACTAAAATAGTACAACAAATAAATTGAGGAGATCAGCTAGAGGCAACTAACAACTGCAGAAGCTAATAGAGCACGCATCATAACAACCAGTAGGTGGATTATAGAAGCAAGAAATGGACATTTCAAAAGCATTTTCAAATTCTTTCGAGGCATGATTTCAACAACGCATGCTGCAAATCTCAGGGACTTTTATTTGATTGCCGGGGCTTTATTGAACACATTCCATCCTTTAATAAGTTTGGAGGGAACGCCAGAGATAGCTACCCAAATGTTGAATGCTTGTGACGAAGTAAATATCGTCCAAGCACGTGTTGGAGCGCACAATCTTCATTTGAGGAATGGCGTTTGGGTTCGCCTGAACTTTAGGCACGTAGTTTCTGTTCCGCGTTTAGATTTAGAATACCTGAAGTCCTTCGCTGGATCATATCACATTCATCTAGCTGCCTCTTATATTCAGGATACTCTACAAAGAGGAGAAGGAAATATTCTGGAAATCGATGAATTGATTGAAGAAACGAATTTTCTGAGATTGAGGATATACTCAAGATTCCGCAATGCCACGAAATACATGCTGTGGATTGTGTTCAATGAGAATGAAAACGAGAATCCAGAAGATCCACCTGTTCAAGGATACTATTGTACATGCCGATCAGGAGCAAGGACCTTGAGGAGTTGTGCACACGTGGCCAGTGTAGTGTGGTTTCTGGGATTTGCCAGGTATCAGGAAAACATCAAATTTCCGTCCGATAGGCTTTTGAACTACATCATTGATGCTGCAGATCGAAGATGGAATGAGGATGCAGATATTGGTCCGATAGTTATTTGAAAAAAAATCATATTGTTTGGTTCTTCTAAACGCATATTTCTTTCTGGATCCTATGTTTAAGTGACAAGAGCGTTTTTTTGAAATCACTACAAATCGAAATTATTGGAGTCTCTATTAGCTACATTTCTTTGAATATATGAACTGCTTCTTTATTTCGACATATCTCAACTTTTTGAGTCCATCACTCAGAATCTAGTCATAGCAGAAGGGTGATAATTGGGCAGTGAATCTGAGTAGGTACAAAAATTCAGATAATAAACAAAAAATTGCACCTCAACGGTGATAATAGCAAATTACAGGGTGTTGTGAAAAAATTAGTTCAGTTTGAATTTTATTGTGGATAAAATAATTTTTTTACAACTTTTTTCTCCTGAATGGCATGAACTGGATCATAAAACATATTCTAGAAAAATAATAAATAGTTTGAATACATCGAATTGTAACAATTGCTCTATTGTATTCCATAGGAAATGGTTCCTGTCTGACGGTGTATTTTTCGACGAACTTTGATAAATGTAGTATTGTGTACAATGTTTGATACAACTGTGAGATAATTTGGTAATATTTTTCATTCAACACTAGTTAAAGTTTCGATTTTTCCAATTCCATGTTTATAAGAAATCACCTCACTTTCAATAGTGGATCACCCTGTAGGTTTGGTCGATTTTGATGTTCAATATATGCATGTGTACTGTCAAGAGGCAGGCGAAAACATTTTTTTTATTCAATCGGAAGTATCTCATCCTGTTTTAGAAATATAACTTGAAAAAAAGTGAGCATTTCTCAACTACAACACCCTGTAGCTCGAAAACTAGTCATAGGATTCAAGTGAGCCCATGGACACTTTTGATCAGAAAGTTGAGTAGTACAATTTCACAAAATTTCAGAAAATTTGACGGAACGCCATTTTCCATAAGAGAAGTGCGGGGTCCTTTCTAACTTAGGATTTCTTAATATTCCGACTGACAGATATTTCTCTTCCAAAGAGACACAATACAGAATGATCTCAATACCAGGAACAACCCTGAAATGCGATGAGTAGAATATTCTCAGATCAAGTGAAACACTAAAAAATAGCAAAAAGAATTTCTACTCACCTTATCCTTCAGGCCGATGGAAAGCTGCAGACAGTTCTACAGACACAGATTATCCTGTTCAGATTGTTTCTGGGACCAACTTCTGAATCCTCCTGGCAGATGAGGATGAAAACCTGAAAATATATGAAAACGCAAAATCCAAGGAACAAAAAAAAGGAAAAATTTTGTGGAATGCCACTACTCAATTTGAAAAACAAAACATTCCAAGGAACCTATTCGTGAAAGAAAACTTTCGATTATTAGTTTCACACACGGCCTTCAACCTTAAGACTCACAACTTCTCAAAAATTGACAAAAATATACTATTTCACTAACCAGTGATGAAACACACTATAATAACATCCGTGTATAACTAATAATGGGAAGATGATTCAATTAATTTGAATAAGATAAATGATACTGTCTGAAATTCTTTCTCATCGCTCAGCGCTTACAAACTCTCTCCTTGAGAGATCGGAAAAGACAAGACTGACAACCGACAATTCAGTTCGTTCCTTCCGAGTTCAGGGTTCCGTGGTACATACAGTAGAACTCCCTCGCGATCTGAAATGTGAGGCCGGATTCTACAGCGCATGCGGACTAAAGGAAAATATCTTAGGGCTAATTTGTGACAGAAGAACTATACTTACGGTCAGAAATGGAGTGTAGTGCTGAATGATAACACAGTAATCGCACTGATCGATAACAATGTAACAAAAAATTGTATTTCTGTTACAAATTTTAATTTTTTCCAACTGTAATTCGTACCAAATACCTTCACAATGTCCGTAACCAGTACATATACATACTCGTCATGTATAGTAGTCTCCCTGATATACCTTCGACGCGAGTTATTTGTATCTCATGACTATATTTGCGACAACACTAAATATTCGTATGCGGTAATCAAGTCGCAAATGAAGGGATCTAGAAAACAATGGAGCAAGACCCAACATTTCAACTCCCACTCTCAAACTTCAGAAAATCCAACTCTTCGAAGTGAGAGTGTAATTTGCTTCAGCGCATGCGCAAAGTACACTAGACTAGAGCACTAAGACTCACCAATGGAAGAAACTTTTTTTGATGATTGATGTGCATGCATAATAATGATAATAAAATGAGGTATTTCGGTAAAAATAAAATGTGGAAATCAACTCATGTTGCACGAGTGCTACTGAGTTACTCTTCCACTCAGTATGAAACATTATCTCAACCACCCGACAGTACTAGTGGTAGCAACAGAAAAGGGATTATTCGCATAGCAAAGAATCTGTGCAGAGTAGGCCACCCGATTCTCTTGTGTGTATGTTTGTACTTGTGGCTTGTTTGGATACAGAGTGTCCCAAGTTATCGTATATAGGTATTATCTCGCTTATTTGACGAGGCAATACAGATACCAAAAAAACTGCTGTGAATGGAATCGAAGTACTTTCATAATAACTTATTAAAAAATATTACTTTCGACAGCCTACCCCCTTACTTTTTCAAATAACACCCCTATATATTGTCATTGAAAATGCTTCTATTTGGAACACAACGATACCTTTTTTTCAATAATAACAACAAAAACATCAATATTTCATGATGACTTTCAACCGGAATATCTCTGCTGCAATGCAAAAAACGAACAAGCAATCACAGCAAGTGTTCAGAATAATTTCTTGCAAAATTCTTGCAAGCTGCAAAACGTGTTAAAAGCGTTCTTGTACAGGCAGCCTGAATCATAGCTGGTGTTACGCTACGACATGCTTCACGAAAGCATTCTTTCAGATTACCCGAATCTACAGATTTATTTTATAAAAAAAATTGTGAGTTAACCTTAAAAAACAGTGGTGTTAGATTTGGTGAACAGGAAGGCCAAGCTATAGGTTCGTAAGTACCAATCCACCTGTTGGAAAACAGTTGATCGAGATGGTCCTAAACAATACCTGGATTATAAGGAGGGGCACCGTCCTGTTGTCAGATCATTGTATTCTGTTGTGCCGAAGGAATATCTTCCAAAAGTTCAGGCAATTCGTGTACAAGAATATGTTCATACTTTTCTCCAGTCAACGCGCCCTCATGAAAGTACCGACCAATGAGTTGTATGAACCCAGTGTGGATTCTCATTCAATATATCTGATTCAAAAGCAGAGAATTATCGGCAATCATAACATCAATCAGAGCATGAAGTGCAATCTTCGTTAGGAATCATTGGAACTCAATCCTTCAACTAAATGAAGTTTAATATTTGTGTGTCTTCCTAATCCTCTGTACGGTGGTTTTGCTTATTTCGATTTCTTCGGCTAATTCCTTAAGGGAATTATGGGGGTTAACACCAGCATATGCAAGTACATTTATGACATTATCATCATTTCTTACAGTATTCCGGTGTGGTCCATGGTTTTTGTTTGGGAGTGAACCCAGGCGCAATTTATGTTCCAATCTACGAAACATCATGTGTGCTACCTGACGACGTTGAGTTAAATGTTCTTGATATAAAACGGGTCGCTCGACGAGCATTTTTCTTACATCCACCACAAACCAGCAGCATGTGAACGTATATCTGAGCTGAATGTAAATAGTATTGTAGATACGTATAACAAGATAATTATTTTCAAATTGAAACTTGTGGATAGTGTATACCACAAACAATCAATTTGTCGAATAATTACACTAGGAACCAATTGCAAATGATCGCTGGATGTTCTACACTATAAAAAAGAATAGAAAAAATTTTCTGACATATAATGCGTCGGTTTTCTTAACGAAAAATGAATCTACTTCTGTTCTGTAAAGTTCAAAACATGGGAGGAGGCAAGTTTTAATTTTAAATGAATAATTAGGTAGCATAACAAAAGACACAAAATGTTAATGTTTTTCTTGTTATTGACGAAAAAATATCAAGTATGTGCTATCGTTGTATTCCAAATAGAATGACACGAAATTCTCAATGACAATATACTCGAAAATAAAAACTAAGGGATTGCTACCACAGGGCTGTCAAATGTGAATCATTTTTTTATAACTCATTACTCTAATGCCATTCGGAGCAATTCTTGTATTTATTATTTATCTTGTCAAATAAGCGAGATAATAATAATAATAATAAAATTTATTCGTATAAGCATACAGCAGCCATCAGTAGATGGATATACACGTCAGTTTTGAAAAATTATCGAAATATGTAGCATAAGCTGAGACATCATTTCAATCTAAAATATTTTTACATAAGGACACCAACTAACATTTACAATTAAAAATTAAAATTTGCATATAAAATAGCAAGAATAAGGCAGAGATAATAATACAGGCTGAGGCCGTTATAGCAAGCTGGATTCATAGTACTCATTCAGATTATAATAAGCCCCCTGAGCCAGTATGCTCTTTATTGTTGATTTGAAATTATTCAGATTCATTTGTCTAATTTCTCGAGGTAAATGATTATATAGTTTGATTCCCAAATAGTCCGGGGATTTTTGGGTACGTGACAGATTGTGTCTTATGATATCAAAATTATCAGCATTCCTGGTAAGATATCCATGATGATCAGAGTGTTTTAAATACCTGTGTGAGTTGTTTTTCACATACAGGAGAGTTTTGAATATGAAAATAGATGGTAGGGTTAGGATGTTATTTTATATTGGCTGTATACGATTACTTGGGACACCTTGTATTCATTTACTGCACAGCATCTAGTTTCGGAGAAATTAGTGTCAACATATATATTTTGAGTAGCTGAACAGAAATTTGGAGTCAGGACGCAGCGGTCTCCGTTCGTTTCGAAGGTATGTCCCTTCACGGTACAGAAGAACGGCATATTCCACCTCCTTTTTCACACCGAAAAAACGATCAGAAATACACGTTTCCATTTGTTAGGTGTCTGGTAGACGTCATTCTATCTTCTACATAGCTGACCGTTTGTCAATATCAAACTCGGGAAATAATTCCTGATTTGACATTGAGGTTAAAAACCCGAAACCTAACCCTACCTCAAAATTGTATCGGGGACTATTTGCCGTGTCTTATATTGACAAACGGTAAAGTGATGTAGAAGGTGGAATGATGTTTTCCGCTCACCTAACAGATAAAAGCACTACAAACATAAGTGTCGAAGGACACATCATGACTTCACACCTAATGTCTCTGAAGGAAATAATACATTGAATCCATCTTCATCTATTCACCAGGCATATCGTTCAAAGCCATATTAATTATGCACCCGGCATATTTTTCAATGCACGCCTTATTACACCACTTGTCATGCATTATTCATCGATGACGTTGGGGGAGGCTTAGAACCGGCTCAAATCTCCTACTGCCGTTTTCTTTTTCGAATGGGAAATATTAGAAATGGAAAAAAATACAAACACTGTTGATGGGTACGTATATAACATTCGAAGACATTTGATTCATTCAGCATAGAGGAGAAGGAGTCTATCTGAAATAGCTAGCCCCTTGGCTATATAACCGTAACAGGCGCTGAATCACATATAGAAATTCAGTTTTTTTCGCTCAATCCGTAATCCGTATACCAGACAAGATCCTGATTCCCTCAGCTCACTGCTGTTCAGTGAGCAAATTTATATTGTTTTCATATTTATATTTTCCTCTGTTCAACACTCTTACGAGTTCGCGAGGCAGAGCCTTGTGTGGATAAGGGTCAGCCAATCATTTTGAATAAATTGATGACACTTTCACTAGAGAGAGCAATCATTTCAAAAAAATAACTCAAATCGTAACAATTTCCTCAACATTCACTGATATTCTTGGTGACATTCTTTCTAAGGACAACCGAATCAGCTACCGCTATAATGATATTCAGGAAAAATCTAAAATCTTTAAACTTCATTCTCTCAACAGAAAATCTCAATTTCCTGAGTCATTTCATGTACTACTCACTCCTCTGAAATGGAGTTGTGCATGTTCTATATTTCTAATGGGAATTCTGAAATGAGTTTTGCATATGGATCGCACCTGCTGCCACTCTTGAAAGACAAATGTCAATGAAACTCAAATTTCTGACATCAACAGATCACGAACTCTAAAACGGAACTGAAAGAGAATTTTTTATTTGTGGGAGTTTTGAGAACAAAAGAGGATTCGGTTTCCGAAACGATAAGTATTTTGATAAATTAAATACTAGTTCTTGTATTTGTTTTGATAAGCAAATTCTAGATATAATAATAACCATATACGTTTTTATTATTTTCCAGATGATTGTACAAAACATGTTTAGTGTAAAGGGCGAAGTTCATTCAGAGAACACTTCTAAATGAATTGTTCTTCCACTCAACCCACAAATATATCTCCACATATGTGTCTTTCAATATTATACACATTCATATATTTCATGAAATATATAATAGTACGCCTGATATTATAATATTTTAATATTCGTCTATAAAGAAGTTTATCATAACTCAATCGGAAAAAAGGAAAGAAGAAGAAAAAATAGCAGTCTATTCTATTGTTTTGTTTCAAATGAATACTTTTTGAACATTTTTTTTAAATTTCCTAAACTTTCTTTTTCGAGATGTGCTGGAATTATATTATACAATGAAGTAATCTGATAGCTGAAGGATCATCTAACCAAATGTTTGAGTTCTGAAAGAGGGGAGTGTGAGAGTTCCCTTGTATCTCATGTTCAAATTATGGACATCAGTTCTATATGTGACTTCGCGATGCGAGTAAGAGGGTACCTTTGTTAGTGAAATCTTATGGTATAGACAAGCACTGTGGAGAACTCTCCTTTTTTCCTTGTTCAACCAGTATGCTTCGCGAAGTTTATGAGAAATACATTTTCTCTTCCGAATTCCATAAATAAGCCTGAGATTCGAGTTTTGTAGTTTCTGTATCTTGTTTTTGAAAGTGTTTGTTAGATTAGGACCATATAGGATTTCTGCATGATTGAACAGTGATAAAACAAGTGTCTCACACCGTAGATTTGAATGAGGATGGGAGGAGATGTCTATTGCCATATATTAGTTTAATTGAGGAGTACGCTCGTTGTATGAGTTTATTAACGTGTTTTTTGAATTTCATATCAACATCTAGTAAGACACCCAGGCCCGGTCTGGCTCCATTGGGGGCCCTCGGCTAGACGGTGATTTGAGCCCCCCCCCCCCCCCCGCCAGAAATGAAACCACTACCATGCCCTCTCACAGCAAAATAGTTAGCCTTTCTTTCAGGCATGCGGCTAACGTGATTTTGAATAGTTTTGATTTTTTTTTATATTCTGGTTGAAAAGAATAGTTTTGCTAAATATTTTACAACGCAATTTGAACGTCTTATCTTAGCGATATTATTTGCTAAGGTAAGAATTTTAAATGACATTGTATATAAACAATCCAGGGCTAAAATGATTGAAATATTTGACCTTTATATCAGCACAAAATTTAAATTATAAATTGTTATTACTTGAAAGATCAATATTAATTGCAGTACTACTTGAGAATGGTTGACCTGAACAGAAGGATAGTTCAATGAAAGGCCAACCACGAATATGACAATAAAAAACACAATGCAAAAAAAACGCTGCATTACATTAGGCAAAACTTCAATGCAACACCCTAGTCCCAAGTATATATTGATACTAAAATATGGCCTAATGTAATAGAAGTATAATATACATCATTAATATATAAAGAATTTAAAATTTTTAATTTTTTTTAACAGTATGAACAAAAACAACAAAAATTCCTACCACAGTGATAGTAATCAACGATTACCTATCCTATCAGTTTTCTTTTAAGTTCGTCACTACTCCTGGCCACGACATTAATTATTTCTTCTTTGTCGATGTCAGAAAACAGGTCTCTTTCTATATTCATAAAAATAAGGCTAGACATAAGGTCTTGGCCTAAACTAGCCCTAAGACGATTTTTTAGCTTCGAAAAAACCCGTTCACATGTAACCTGTGTACAAGGTATCGTTAGGATAAATTTATAAACTATATGTAAGTTAGTGAACAATCCTGATCCAGAGAGTTCAAAAAGAACTGAGAAGGCACATGACAAACACTTGAAACATTTTCTACTATCATTGCAGAAACCACGAAAATTGACTTCTTCTGATTCAGGTTCCGAATCGAGTTCACAATCTTTTAAAATTTCTTCAGCTTTGTTTAATTCTTCGTCTGGGACCTGTTCATCTTGAGTGTTTACAACTTTTATAAAACTTTTGTACTGATCTGCAAATTGTTTTATTTCTATTAACAATATACTTCTTTCAACTTTGCACAGTTTTGAAATACACGAGAGGACTCCAGTCGGAAAATCTTTAAGCTTCATTATGTCATTAAATTTTCTTGGGTGTAACCTAGACAGATCCTCCAAAATTTCTCTATTCGGGCAAAATCTTTCTTCAATGCTTGTTCTAGCACAGTCTAAAATATTGAAAAATACATGCTTGAAATTTTGTGCTGTTGATATTTCAGTAGCATCATCTTTTGATTGTTCCCCAGGCATTCGTTTTTTCTTTGAAATTCTTGTGGATGCAAGCTGAGTCCAGATAGGGCGCAGACACGCCGCTGTCGCATCACTACAGCACGGTGAGCCGAGCCGAACGGTGTGGCGCGGTGAGATCGTTAACTGGCCCCGAGTGTAATCGCTGTAGTACCTAAGGTTTACTCTTAACTGTAATTCAATAAATAGGTTATTGTTTATTTAAAATTATTTTTGCAAGATTATGTCGCTGTAAAACAGTAAAACAAAATAATTTTGATTATAAAAAACCTTTGTTAACTCGTATTTTTTTGGCTTTTGGGGGCCCCCTTGAGCCGGAGGCCCTCGGCGATCGCCGACCAGCCGCCCTGGCCAGACCGGGCCTGAAGACACCAATATTTTTTACTTCCTGGACCAATATAAGAGAGTTATCATTAATTTGTAAATCAATTTGACTCACGATTCTATAATTATTTCGAGATGTGTTTGATTTTGAGGGATTATCTAGTGAGCGATGATCACCAGCAGATTTGACGAAAGACTCAAGGTCTTCATTAATCAACGTGGATGCATTGTGCATTTCATGTTGAGGAAAACTATAATAGAGGTGGGTATCATCTGCATACAAGTGAATCGAGCAGTTTTGTAAACATTGCACTAGATTTGCGGTATACATTGTGAATAACAAAGGACCTAACATGGATCCTTGTGGTACTGCCGAGTTCAACAACAAATATGTAGAGTTAGTGTTATCTATCTGAACCTTTTGTTGCCTATTATGAAGATATGACTCCATCAGGGTAATAGAATTGAGTAAAAGCCCCAAATAGTGAAATATTTCTAGGATCAATTCATAATTAATGGTGGCGAAAGCGCGTCTGAAGTCAAGTTAAACCAGTGCAGTAGAAAAGCCTTGATCCTTCGCCCTGAATGTATCATCTGTTACTTGAAGTAAAGCAGTTGTGCAACTACATCCCATGCGGAATCCGGATTGTGAGATGTTTTCTCAGTTGGACTTCCATTGCTCGCTCGGTTACTTTGGAGAGAACAGGGAGAATGCTAAGACCTCTCAAATCATTCAACTCCTTTGAATTTTTTTTGGAATGACTTCAAAGACAGCTTTTTTTTCATTTTCTGTTAGGCAGGTATTGATGATATGAGTGATATATGGAATGATGTGGAGGCAACATAATTTTATGAGTTTAATATTCAAAAAATCACATCCCATTGCGTTGGTTGAGAGATAGTCTCATATACGAAAAGATCATTCACACCCTGAAATATGAATTGATTTTCAACCAAAGGTTTCTGAATAATTGAACGTGTTTCATTTAGAAGTAAAGAAGCTAGAAAAAAAAGAGGCCATTTTTTTGAAGTTTGTATCAAATCGGCGTATCGTTTACAAATGTTCACCAGAATAGAAATCACAAAAGAATACTTCAACTTACCACTCTTTATAAGAGAATCTCATCTCGATTTCTCCGTGGTATTTATATAATATTTTTTATTCGAACATCACAAATGAAAATAGAAAATAATAATTCATCATTATTTGTGTCCTCAGATTTTTTTATACATTTTATGAATTATGCAATGAAGAATGTAATTTTTCAGTGGAATAATCAATTGATAAATGCATTTTGTTACAAGGCATACCCTTCTCAAGTTTCTATCGAATGCATTGTTCATTATCATTTATCTGATGGGATTTCTCAACTTTCCCCATTTTGAACTACCATCTTCTTGAAAGTGTTGCCCCATTATATGAATAGCCTGTCTTCATTGGCATATCCCATCTCAAACTTCCATAGTAACTCATGCGAACACATTTACCTAATATTTTTGGCTCCTCCTCTCCCATAAAGGAATGTGTCTCTCGGCGACCTGAACTTCTGTTGCAAATCGCTATCACCGACGACGGAGTTGCCAAATTTTCTGGAGCATGGCCCGTCGTTTAGTGGCTCTCCATCCATGTGCAAGTCGATGAACTCGTAGAGGGCTTTGAACGTAACTGGTCTGAAAAGAATATCAAACATTCAGTTGGGGTGTTATATCACCCCGACACGTCTTCGGTATGGAAATACTGAAAAGATCCCGGAGAGTTCTCAAAGGTGAATAGTTATGCATTCGTTATCCAATGTTCCTATTCACACTCTTTTATCAACCGATACAAACCCGAGCGAAAGATACTTTTCATATATTTTTTCTTCATTGATGAATTTTATATATATATATATATATATATATATATATATATATATATATATATATATATATATATATATATATATATATATATATATATGTAGTGAATCTTTTGGGGTTGCAGTCAGTTGTGTTGGGCTATATCACAGAGAAAACTCTTTGTTATTCGTCAAGCTTTCGGCAATCTTTATTGCCTTCCTCAGGACGTCTATAATACATAACACTTTATCATATGATAATATATCAGGAATGGTTACTTACTAACGTGAGATTGAATAATATGAAAGAGGCAAAAATTGTACATAAAAATATGAAGGTGACGTTTAAATGAATTTAGACATATGATATAATTTCATTTCTAGATTACGGTGGAAAAGTCGAAATAGAGGGTGATTTTTTCTTATCCTTCTCATACTTAATCAAAAAGGTGTAAATTTTGCTAAGACCATTCAAATCTGTTTTTTTGTTCATGGAATGGTCATTATTATTTATATGTATCATTTCTAAAAATACACGCTTAGAAAGATTTATTTCACTATCCAAAATTTCAGCTTGTCCGTAATTCATACGGTGATCTCTGTTATTGACATGTTCTGATAAAGCACAAGAATTTACATTTCTTCTACAGTCACTTTTATGAGAAATGATACGACTGTTGAGTGTTCTAGATGTTTGGCCAATGTATGATTCAGGACAATCAATACAAGGAATCTTATAAATGACATTTGATCTATTTTTAATCGGAATTGGAGTCTTTATTCTACTATGTATTTTGGAAATTGTTACGATATTTTTCTTTGCTATTTTAATATTGTCTTTTTGAAAAATATTTATCAATTTTGGGGTTAATTCTTGTATGTAAGGTAAAGATTTGTGAATTGTTATGCTATTTCCACCTTGTTCATTATTTTCAATGGGTATTATTGGAATTGAAAGATTCACTACATATTCATTAATCAGTCACGAATTACTTTCCTATATATATATATATATATATATATATATATATATATATATATATATATATATATATATATATGATATCGAGGTCTAGGTCTGAGTCTCCTTAATGAAGAGATTTTTGATATTATAATCGCGGTCGAGACGCGGTTGCAAGAGGAATTTCACTAAAGGTCATCTGATAGAAATCTTGAATTCACCGAAAAATATAAAGCAGATGGAGTTTTCATTGTTTTCAAAAAAAAGAACGAAATATCAAACGTTATTGAGTTTACTACTTTTTTTGAGTGCGTTGTTATATAAGTCAAAGTGTATAACTGATAATATGCTGTATTTGGCATTTATATTCCCTCGGGAAGTTCAAAAGAGGTATATGAAGAAAACATTTGAGGTTTCACAACATCAGATAGTCCAAACAGGAATTGATGTAGAGGAATTATATATTTTTGGAGATTTCAATATACCTGAAAAACATCTCCAATGGTATTATCGACAACTTTCACGACTTCATAGATCATAACAGATTCAGATTTCCCAATGAGACAAATAATATATTATGGTTATTGGATCGGAGAGTAATGGGAATAACTATACGGTAGGAAGGGATTGTATCTCATTTGTAAGGGAAAGGCTAAAACCATCACACTCTTGACATTACATTGGAATTTTGGCTGATATAAAAATAAGAAAAAAAAATCACGGTGTGGTCTATCTGTGGATTGCAGTTTCGTCCTATAGGGCTCATTAGAACGGCGATGTCCGCCTTTCAATTAAACTAAGGCTCGAATGCATCATGACGAGTGCTGAAATTTTCCATTTGGCTCATCCTTCCACGATACAACGATGACCGTTAACTAATCGCCATCTCGTGGTGGATTGACAAAGCAAAGGATCTGGTGGAAGTGCTAGGCAGAGGCCTATAATCTGCAAACATTGCGAGATCCACGATCAAGATGTATATATTCCTGGTGCGATCTCCGATTCGGTTTTGCTTCGTCAAAAATTCTAGACCCTATCAATCATATCCACGGAATTTACTGCGATTTCCACTAGATGGTGCAAGAAACGAATTCTGTCATCTTTTGACATTTGCATTCCAATTTTTTCGAAATTTGCTAGACGTTTTCCATGATTTTACAGTTCCTTTCAACCAGCTCTTTGTCGTTTCCGAATCAAGTCTCTACCGTAGTTTCTTAGTTATTTGTCGTTTATCTGCCGTTGCTTTCAATAATTGATTACTTTCCGTTTGTTAAGTATTTAATTTAAGTGTTGTTTTGAATAGTGTTTCATGATGGATATCAAATGCTGTTTTATTATTAGTGGACGAAATAATCAGTCATCTATAACAAGTTGCGATGGTTAGTACAAAACATGCAAAACACATGTACTCAAGTTCAACTAGTCAATATAACGCGAGATTATTCTGACGCTGATAAAAAAAGTTCATCCTCCTCAGTTTTCACTTGATAGGAGTTATTTTTGTGTTAATTGCTGATTGCTTTTCAGAATTCTCCAGATTAACATATTTATATCAAGTTCCAGCATTAGTGACAAAGGTTGTTACATGAAAAGAATGCAATAACAACAATTCGAAAACATGGAATAAAAGTTCGTTAGGGAGAGTGTTTTCATATAGGGTCTTCTTGTACAGCGCTATTATAATAGCCTGCACTATAGCAATCTTCCTAATGAATTGAAATTACTCAGGTTGATCTGGACTATGGACAGTCCAATTCATTTTTAATTAAACACTATAGTGCTCAATAAACTGTATATTGACGTCCTATTTTTTCCATGTAGTCCATCTCCTCTACTTCTCACGTCGATACCGATATTTCGAAGAATTTCGTCAAATCATCTGAAGAATTTCTATGAATTCTGATATTCATTCCTCATAACATATATCGAGAATATAAAGAAAATGCATCTATCTGTAATATATGTATCAAGCTGCATATCTGTATTCACGTCTGAACAGAAACAAACATCGAAAATATAGAGAATTCTTAGGTGAGAAGAACTCGTGCAATTTTCGACAGAATTCGTGTATCTTTATCCTTCATTGGGTAAAGTATTGAAAAAAGACAGTAACACACTGACTCTGCACGAGTTGTTCTAGAGAATTCGCTAATAGAAATTTCAGTTCAGACTTCATAATGTCATGTGTATGGAGTTGCCGTGTTAGATATGCTTCAAGGTTTATATTTCGTTTTTCTCTTCACATTCTGTATTTTTCTATTTATAGTTACGTCATGTTCAATTTTTTAGACAACTGTAATTTTCGACTTGTCAAGATAAAAATATATACATTTTTACTGTAAAAAGGAATAGTCGTTCTTTCTAATTATCCATACCCAACATTTAATGGCGACCGTGACAGGACAGAGTATGGAAAATGTTTCTCTAGTAAAGGAAGAACGTACATTATTGAGAAAAATGTTCAGGCAGAATGGCAGCGATTTCTAGAAGGAGCTGACTGATTCAGAAGGTATTCCAAGACAAGTCGTTTCAGCCTTTTTGCGACAAATCGAAGATAAGGCAGAAAGAATATTTCAACTGGATCAAATGATCAGAGCGTCATTAGCCACATGCCAGGATGAAGAAATTGACGATGAACTTCTGAATGCTGAGATTTATAGAGAAGAATTCATGAAATATAAGTCAAAATGCGAATTTCTCTTAATAGAATTAACGAATCATGATATTCCTGGAGATGTCAGTATCAGTGGAGACAGTTCAAGTGCCAAAAATGTCCAACAAAGATTCCATCTACCAAAACTCGAACTTAAAAAGTTCAATGGTGATGTTAAAAACTGGTTGGGATTTTGGGGTCAGTTTCGTAAAATTCACGAAGATGATAGCATCGACGTCGACGATAAGTTTCAGTATTTGCTACAATCTATGGAACCCGAATCACCTGCAGAGGCATTAGTTGAATGTTTTCCGCCATATGGAGCCAATTATAAAAACGCCATCGATCAACTTAAGACCAGATTTGCTAGAGATGAGTTTCTGATTGAAGTTTATGTGAGGGAATTACTCACTTTGGTATTGAAGCAGGCTACTGCCAACAAATCAGGAGTGACTATATTTTCCTTATACGATAAACTTGAGACTCAATTGAGAGCTCTCGATTCTTTGTATCTTCCTTATATATAAACTTGAGACTCAATTAAGAGCTCTCGATTCTTTGGGAGTGACTAGTAATAAATATGCATCCATGCTGTACCCACTAGTTGAATCTGCCCTTCCTGAGGAAACATTGAAAGTGTGGGAGAGGCAGAGAAGCAGTCTCAGATCCAGTATACACCTGAAAAGTAACGAATCTGAATATTCGGACATCTCTTCTAATCATTTGAAAATGTTATTAGGTTTCCTGCAAAATGAAGTGGAGGGGGAAGATAGGATCAATTCAGCCAAATCCAGTTTTGTCTCAGGAAAAGAGACAGGAAATATTGAAGCCCAAAGATGTGACAAGGTATGGAATAAATTAACACAACAGAACAGGGATTCAGAATTATACGCAGCGGCAACGATTATTTCTACAGGACAACGAGGTAACAAAAAAGCATTCAATTGTTTATTCTGTGATAGTAAATCACATAGTAGAGACTGCTTCAAGGTGCATTCGATCACTTTTGAAGAGGAAAAAAAACATTTTGACGAGAAAAAATGCATGCTTTGCTTGTCTGAAGCCTAATCATAATATCAAGAATTGTAAGTCTTTCGTAAAATGTATAGTGTGTGGTAAAAAACACTTCCCTTTACTTTGTTCCAATTTGAATGAGAACAATTAAGATAATTTCAAGGAAAATTCCACTTCAAAAGTCGATAATTCACGGGAAAACACCCTAATCAATCACAATAAAAGTGGTACATATTTACAAACTATTGCTGTTAGAATTTATGGTAGTACTGGTACGAAGGTTATTAGAGCTCTATTAGATTCCGCATCACAACGCTCCTATATTCGAAAAGATTGCGCTGAATGTTTAGGTCTCAACAAAATCGGATCGGAAAACATTATACAGAGTGTTTGCGGAGGGGTACAATCAAATGTCAAAGTTCTTAAACTCAATGATTTTGAAATACGGAATTTGAATAATTCTTTTGGTTATGTGAAAGCCCTTGAACAAGGTAAAATTTGTAATTATTCTTTACGTTTCAACGATGAGAAAATGATGAACTGAAGAAAAAGAACATTCTGATTTCTGATACTTTAATAGAGTCAACTGAGATAGATTTACTTCTGGGTGCCGATACCTATGGAAAATTGATTACAGGGCGGATTGAGAATCAGGATAATGATTTAGTTGCCGTAGAAACATCTCCAGGTTGGACCATCAGGGGTAAATGTCTCGAAAATAAATCTGTATTTGAGACACTCTGTTCTTTCAATGACATGAACATATCTGATCTGTGGAGTTTAGATATCCTAGGAATTGAAGATCCAATTTCAGTTAAAAGTAAAGATGTGATCAATGCTGAAGCTGTAGAAAATTTCAACAAATCCATTTCTCGTAATTCGTTAAATAGGTATGAAGTAGGATTACCTTGGGTAGAAAATTGTCAAAAGCTCTCAAATAACAGAGATTTAGCAGAAAAAAGATCATTTTCAACTACAAAGAAATTGAAAAGCCTCAAAAGATTCACAGAATATGATGCAAGGTGTCATAGAAATAATTTCAGAAATTGTTGATAACGAAAACATGGAATATTTTTCACCCCATCACCCTGTTTTCAAGAGTTCCAATAACACTACCAAAATAAGGCCTGTCTTTGATGCATCTGCGCAAGATAAAAATGGAGTCTCGTTGAATAGTTGCTCAGAAATAGGACCTAATTTCATTGAATTGATACCTAATATTATACTCAAATTCAGGATAGGAACAATAGGAATAGTTTCCGACATCGAAAAGGCATTCCTTCAAATCAGTATAGTACCTGAAGATAGAGATGTTCTGAGATGTTTATGGTGGAAGGACAATTTTCAAAGGGAAATTATCACTTATCGACATAAACGTGTGGTATTTGGTATTTCATCTAGCCCATTTTTACTAGCAGCAACCATAGCATATCATTTGAATCATGTTCCAGATCACTTGAGAAAAACCGCAGAGAAACTTAAACAATCATTTCATGTAGACAATTGCGTAACTAGTGTCAATAGTAGGGAAGAATTAGAAAATTCCATCAAAGAATCCAAACATATTATGAGTTCTGCTCAGTTTGATTTGAGAGGTTGGATATATAACTCTTCAAAAATTTTTGAAGAAAGTATTGATGAAATGCCTACAGAGAGTAATGATTCTTCTGTTTTGGGTTTACGCTGGAATTTCGAACAGGATACCTTATTTTGCGATGTAAGTGGTTTCGAAAAGCTCGATCCGGTAACACTTTACCTAAAATTTCATTACAAAAAACATGGAAAATGAAAATTAGTTGGGACAGTGAATTACCCGAGGAAATCAAAAAGAGTTTTATGACTTGGTTGTGTCAGATTCAGCTTTTAGAACACTGTCAAATCCCAAGAAGTATATGCAGAGAAACAATTTTTGAACAGTCCGAGCATATTTCCTTACATATTTTCTCAGATGCTAGCAAACTATCTTTTTTTCGTGCATTTTTATAAGAATCTAACAGAATGGCAAAGTCACCCCACATTTACTACAGGCCAAGTTGCGAATTGCACCATTGAAAGTCGTAACCATTCCGCGGTTAGAATTATTAGTGGCCGTTTTGGGATGTAGAATTTACCAGTCAATAAAGAAACTTGACGATTTTAAAGACATTGAACCTTATTTTTGGTGTGATTCCAAAGTAGTTTTAACTTGGATCAAAACAAAATCCAATTGGAAAACATTCGTCTCAAACAGAATTGCGGAAATTCGTTCAACAACCGATATCAATAAGTGGAATTTTGTGCCAGGCAATTCGAATATCGTGACCTTCCTTCACGGGGCTGTAGTGCAAAATATCTTCTTGAAACTCAGTGGTGGAAAGGTCCGAGTTGGTTGAATTCGAGTATAGATTCTTGGCCTTCTATGTCGAACGATTTCAACGAAGAGGAAGCCTTGACTGAGTTGAGGGTGACTGAAAATTTTGTGGCGGTAGTGAATGAAGAGAATGTTAGTTCTTTAGACTTCATTCGATATTTCAGTAAATATTCCAAGATGATTGGAATGATTGGATGGATAGTACGATTTTATAGTATAAGATAGTAAAAACAGATGTTCCTTTATCACATGAGGAATATGAAGCCGCTGAGATCAGATTACTGAGGCTAGTTCAGAGTGAAAGTTCCAAAGAGAGAAAGAATTTTGTGAACTTAGGAATTTTTATAGATGATCATGGTTTACTTAGAGTAAAAACGAAACTAGTGTATGCAGAAAGAAGAGAATGATAGTTTCAAGTTTCCTATTCTGATGCCTTATAAGCATGAAGTAGTGAAAAGATTAATTATAGAACAGCAAGAACTTCATCTACATGCAGGTGTGCCAAAAAAATACGAGAGAGATTTTGGATAGTGAAAGGACGAAAGATGATTAAGGATATTGTATCCAAATGTATTATTTGTAAACGTCACAAATCAAAATCATTAGAAACACCTTTCGCTCTTCTTCTTAGGAATAGAATAAAAACTGTAGCAGCTTTTGAGATTACTGGCGTTGATCTTGCAGGGCCTTTATTTCTGAAAAACGGGCAAAAAGCATGGATAGTCGTTTTTACGTGCGCAGTTTACAGGGCATGTCATTTTGAAGTTGTGAAATCTCTCTCAACAGAGGATTTTCTTTTCGCCTTGAGAAGATTTATTGCCCGCAGAGGGAGGATCTCTGTTATCTATTCCGATAACGGAACAAATTCTAAGGGGGCCAAAAATCTTTTGGAAAATATTGAGTGGAGGAAGATATTGGAATTCTCCACTCTCAGAAAAGTACAATGGCAGTTCAATCCACCCACTGCAGCCTGGTGGGGAGGATGGTGGGAGAGGATTATACGGATTATAAAAAAATTTGGGAAAATCGTGTGTCACTTTCGAAGAACTAGTAACGGTAGTTTGCGATTGTGAAGCAGTTATCAACTCTCGACCACTTACTATGTATATATATATATATATATATATATATATATATATATATATATATATATATATATATATATTATATATATATATATATATATATATATATATATATATATATATATATATATATATATATATATATATATATGGAGATATCTCCAAAAGTTGAGGAATTCCTTGCGAGACCGATTCAGAAGCGATTATTTGGCAAATCTGGTTCACGTTGGTCAGAGGAAACATGACACGTTGAAAATTGGAGATATTGTGTTGGTGGGATCGGATAATGCGAAACGAATAAGTTGGCCCATGGGACGTTTTGTAGAAATGTATCCAGGAAGAGACAGCATCTCCAGGGTAGCAAAAATCAAATTATCTTCAGGAGGGGAAATAGTACGACTGTTCCAAAGAATATATCCATTGGAAATATCTAGCCCAGACGAAGAACCAGTCATCTCGGAGGGTGGTCATAGAAGAAGAGAAAACGAGAAGACAGAAGATACGTTTACGAGAGACGACGAAACAGAATATTAAGTCGATACCGAGGAGGAGAAAGAGAATGAAGTTTTCACAAGATATGGTCGTTCGATAAAACGACCACAACGTTATGGTTTTTAAGTTTGTGTTATTTCATTGACCACAACGTTATGATTTTATTTTATGTTGTTTTGCTCTCGCAAAAGGTGAGAGTATGTTAGATATGCTTCAAGGTTTATATTTCGTTTTTCTCTTCACATTCTGTATTCTTCTATTTATAGTTAAGTCATGTTCAATTTTCCAGACAACTGTAATTTTCGACTTGTCAAGATAAAAATATATACGTTTTTATTGTAAAAAGCAATAGTCGTTCTTTCTAATTATTCATACCCAACATGCCGCTTGACGCCATCTGTAAAAAAAATTCCAGGAATGTGAATTTCCCCGGATGTCATCATCAAGTGAGCCGCAGGTCTTTTCACCAAACCCTTCTACTCCTATAAAACTCCTCCCCCCACGAATATACCCATCCTCCCCACCACAAACGTCTTAAACTAAATTTTTCCCCCCCCCCCCCCCTCTTCTCTCCCCCCCCACCCCACCAGACGCTCCCCACTCCCCCCGAAGAGAACAAAAGAAAAATTTATTCCCAGAGAATAATAATTTATACATTTTCCTCCCCCCCTCATCACTTCATCCTGGAGAAGAAGAGCAAAGAAGACCACACCCCACCTCCTTCCCAACTAATGAAAAATAAACCCCCCCCCCACCCCCCTCCACGAATATGAGTAACAAACAACCCCCCCCTCACTCTTCCTCCCTCCCCCCCCCCTCCTCCCCCCCACCACCCTTCGAATGACCCCCCACAAAAACCCCCCCCAATAAAAAATAAGTAATAAAAAAAAAAAAAAACCTTCAGAATATATTTTCACTTTTCTCCCCCCCCTCCTCCCCTCCCCCCCCCCCCCCCTCCTCCCCTCCCCCCTCCCCCCCCCCGCAATTGAAACTTTTTTTCTTTTTCTATAATACTTTCAACACCCCCACCGAATATCCCCCCCACAAATTATTCATCTTCCTCCCCTCCCACCACGAATTTTTCTATTTTCCCTCCGCAACAGAATTTGAAATAATAGAAGAAAAAAAAAAAAAAAATCATCCTCTTTATTTTCTCCCTTCTCTTTATCTTCTCTTCAAATTAGTTGAGAGATAATTAGGTTGAAAAAAAAAAAAACCAACAAATCATCCCCCCCCCCCCCCCCCCCCCCCCCACCTTTTAAGAAAAAAAAAAAAAAATACTCCCTCCTTCTCCCCCACCCCAATATCCCCCCACGCTATTTTTCCCCCCCACCACCATTAACAATAATACATTTTTTCACAAAAAAAAAAAAAAAAATTTCACAATCATCTTTTCTCCCAACCACCAAAAAAATTTCATCCCCACCACAATATTCCTCCATCCTATTCCCACGGACAGGGACGGAAAAAAAATTGTCATTTACTTATTTTTTCATTCTTTTTTGATTTCTTATTCTCCAAATCAAACACAGGTATTTTTTATTTTCGGTCATCAAAACGGATATTAATATTTCCTTGTAATATAATTTTACTTCTTCATATTGGTCCCCAATTTTTTTTGTTCATTTTCCCCTTCCCCCTCCACAATCTTCTCCCTAAATATACTCATATTTCCGACCCAACAAAAAATACATCTTTTCCCTCCCCCTGCGTACATCCATTTCTTACATCCATTTTCCCAATAATTTCCATTCATCTCCCATTCTTTTCATTTTATTTCACTCATTCCTCCTTCGATTATTCTATCTATTTATATCTGTCACAACCAAACCTTCCTGGAGGTCTAAAAACATTCTCATATTTGGACTCGAAGAACGACAAGGAGAAATTATAGAACAACTCGCAATAGATTCCATTGGGAGTATGTTGGAATGTTCAATTCAATCTAGTGATATCGATCAGGTGTATCGAATTGGTGAAACGTCATCTGATAGAACCAGGCCCATACTAATAGAGTTCTTATGCTCCAAAAACAAACACAACATATTGAAATCAGCTCATAAATTGAAGGGCACAACATACACAATTGACGCAGATATTACACCTAAGGAACGCAAAATTAAAAACGAAATACTACATCACAAACGGGCAGCTCTAGCTGCTGGTAACCATGTGATTAGAAAATTCAACGGATTGATAATAAATGGTAAACGATGGACCTTGGACGACTTACAAAACATCCAAAGTAACAGCCAGAGTGAAATAAATTATCCAGAAGCCGCAACTGTCATGGAGCAAAGTGTATCTTTTAGCGAAACACTCTCGGACGAATCCCCGTTGGCACAATCCATACCGGACTCTCATATAAATGAAAAGCTGGATGTCAATAAATCGAAGGACGAGGGCTGTTCCTCAAACAATCTACCATTGCCAGATATTGGATTAGAGAGAAGCAGATCAAACTCGGTCAAGAGAGTTAGATCAGTGTTTGAAGATAACACTAAGGAAAACCCAGAGAGTAAGAGACAATCTTATTTTCGTACCGCCAAATACAATAACTCTTATGCATCAAAACCTGAGGTGCCTCAGAAACAAAATTGATGAGATGAATGTTTTTTTGAACAGTAGTAACATAGATATATTTTGTATCACAGAGCATTGGCACAAATCGGATGAAGTGGATTATTATAATCTTGAGGGATATACTGTAGTATCTTCACTTTGTAGGAATAATTTCCAAAACGGCGGAACTTGTATAATGATCCGAAATACTTTTCTTAAGGAGACGACGAAAATACAACACTTAGATGAATTGGTCATTGAGAGATGTATCGAATTTTGTATTATTGAAATCAAAACAATTATCATTGTTACCCTCTACAGAGCACCAAATGGTGATTTCAACCAGTTTTTGTCGCAGCTTGAAACGATGTTGACATCATTGACTCTGAGTAATGCCAAAGTTGTATTATGTGGTGATTTTAATGTAAATTTTATGGCAGATACTGCAATGAGAAATGAAATACTTAATGTGTTAACTTCTTTCAATCTCTCTCAAACCATTTTCAACCCTACACGCGTTGACAAAAACTCATCCACATGCATCGACAACATATTTGTAAATTTTGAAGTGCTAGAAATAGAAAATTGTGATGACGGTATTTCTGACCGTTTCTAGCAAAAAATTTGTTTCAATGCAGTGTCTGAGTTTGGTGATGGAAGTGTTTATATGCGTTTCTTTTCAGAAAAAAATGTAGCAAGATTCAACCAGGAAATAACTGAATGTTTAACGGCTCAGGAATATACTCAGTTACCAATCTTAGATATTGATACCAAATTTAATGCATTTTTATGTATGTTAGAGAAGAATTTTGAAATATGTTTTCCATTGAAGTTGTCAAAACATCGACAGGGTAAAAAGGGGTTGACTAAAGGTATTCGCGTTTCATGTAAACATAAAAGGCAACTGATAGCTTTTTGTAGAAGCGTCAGAAGTGACGTGCTGAATGGATTCATTAAAAATACTCCTATATATTGGAACAAGTGCTTGCCGCTGCGAAAGTTCTGTCTGTTGAGCAAGAAATAATGTTGAGCAATAACAAAACAAAAACAACCTGGGAAATTATTAATAGAGAAATCAATAATGAAAAAATGAGGAATGCTCCATTCGAGTTCCCAAATGGGGTCGACCGTGGTTCATATATTGATAGTTTCAATAAATATTTTCTTGAAGTTATTGAGGTGGACAATAATTTGAATGAGACCAAAATCGTAGAATATCTAAATGATTACAGCCAGCCACACAGCTCATCCTTTTTCATGGTTTCTACTGATGAAAAAGAGATTCTATCGATAGTCCAGGAAATGAAATCCAAGAACTCTGCTGGCTGGGATAATATTTCTTCGAAAATGCTTAAAAAAAATTTGAATTCTATTTGCACTGAACTTGTGATGCTTTGCAATGAATCTTTGAATCAAGGCATATTTCCAACGTGTCTTAAAAAATCTTATGTGGTCCCTCTGCTCAAGAAGGGAGATAAAGATAAGTTCGAAAACTATAGACCAATATCCCTTTTAATGACTATTTCAAAACTCTTGGAGAAGTTAATGTACGTGAGGTTAATGTCTTTCATGAAGTTTAAATTAATTTTTTGAGTTCCTGTCAGCATGGCTTTCTGCCTGGAAAATGAACCACTACGGCTTTCCACAAAATCACCACAGATCTCATGCGACTTCTCCAAGGCTTTCGACAGCGTAAACTTTGAGATTCTATTGAAAAAGTTGCAATATTTTGGGATTAGGGGGATTGCTTATAACTGGTTTCGTAGTTCTTTAAATGGGAGAGAACAGAGAGTCACAGTTTCGGCGGAAAACAGTGAAAAAATACTCTCTGAATGGGGATCAATTAGAAGCGGTGTACCCCAAGGATCTATATTGGGGCCTCTGCTTTTTCTTATTTTTATCAATGACCTTGCTATAAATTGTGGAGGTGCTACGCCAGTGATGTACGCAGACGATGCGCTTTTTATTATCAACAGTGCTGAGTCTGATTCCCTGGTTGAGAAAATGAACATATGCCTAGAAAATGTTATGGAGTGGTATTCTGTAAACAAAATCAAAGTAAATTTCGAAAAAACATTTTTTATTCCATTTGGTAACACAAATATCAACGATGTGAATACGAAATTATCCTTCAAATCAGTTGAAACTGTCAAATGCCTTGGTTTTCAGCTGGATCGTTTTGTTTCTTGGAAAGAACATATCAAATCAACTAGCATCAAATTGAGCCGAGCCTGCTATAGTCTACGTTCCTTGTTTTCCAGACATATTAACGATAATGTACTGGAAACGGTTTTCTTCGCAAATTTCATGTCCTACTTGTCATACGGTTTGATTTTCTGGGGAGTGAGCGCTGACTGGGAATCCTCTTTCGTTTTACAGAAGAGAGCAATAACAAGATTGAAAAGAAGAGAATCCTGCAAAAATCACTTTATAGAAATGAAAATTCTCACCATGCCTTGTCTATATATCTTGAACCTATTAGTATTTGTTCACTCAAATAAAGAACTGTACTATTTCAGTGCCTCATAAACCAGACAATGTTCGAATACGATCATCTTGCCACCACATAATACAAGCCTGTTTCAAAAAAGTGCATTCTATATGGGTGCTAAGCTATATAATAAGCTGCCTTCATCACTTAAAAATGAAAACCTTCGAACATTCAGAAAAAAAAAACAAAAAATATTTTATGTAAGAAAGCTTATTATTCCACTTCTGAATATTTTCATGATACAAATTTCTTGTGATATTGGTTCCGTCTCGTCCTCTGAAATATTTTTGTATTTTCCTCAACACGATTTATATTACTTTTTCACTCAGTATATTGTACCATTACCAGTATTATCTTTTGTGATGTAAGTATGTGTTATATATTATTTGATCTCGAAAATTTTTATACACTATAATTTCAAGTATTATCTCTGTGTGATGTAAATATGTGTTATGTATTATCTGATCTCGAATATTTCTACACATGTATGCCATGGTTTTTGAAATAAATCTATCTATCTATTAAGAAACAGTTGCCTGAGGACATTATAAGAGGTTCGATTTAGATAACTGACATGCTTGCTGAAGCGTAGTTCAGGGTCAAACCACAATCCTAGATTTTTTATCTCGGTCGTGGATTTCATTCTCAACGCGGATTTGAAAGGAAGCGTTAGTGATCTCTCTGTACTTCTTAGGTCCGAATATCATAATTGCCGATTTCTTAGAACTGAGCTTGAGCTTATGGGCTGTAGAAATGTCGAAGATAGCTTGAAGATCGTTGTTGATATATGACTGAGCAGATGTGGAATCGCAAAGTGGAAAAAAGCAAGTCGTCTGCATAGTGGTGTATATTGCAATATTCAGATAGAAATCACAGATATATAAACTATAGAGCAAGGACCCAAAGATGGATCCTTGTGGCACTCCTTTCCTTACCGGTAGAGCATCCGAGAAAACTCCGTCCACAACTACTCTTTGTGTTCGATTCTTAAGATAATTTTCTGAGGGTGACACTGCTTCCCGAGAAAAACCAAGGAAGGCGAGTTTATCACACAATATATCGTGATCTAGGGTGTCGAAGGCCTTGCTGTGATCCAAAAGTACCGAACAGGTGAGATTTCCATCATCTGCAGCTTTTAGAATGTCGTCAGTGATTGACATAAGGGCCGTGGTGGTACTATGCTGTGGTCTGATTTAAAATTGTACGGATGTAATGATATGATTCTCATTGACGTAACTGTTAATCTGCTCCTTCAGCACAAACTCTACCACTTCAGAGAGGCACGGGATAATAGCCAGAGGGATGACCAATCCATCCTTTCAAAGTTCTGGAAATTGGCAACTAGTTATGATAGAGTTTATGAGAAGTGTGAGGTGATTTATCAACAAAGAGTCATTGAGATTAATAATTTTAAGGGATATCCCGTCTGAGCCCAAAGCATTGCTCTTGATGCGTCTTAGGTAACTTCGCACCTTCTCACAGGTGACTGTGGTGAAGTGAAAGGAACTTCCAGGTCCATTCGAGTTTATATAATGATCCAATAAAGTGGTGAGCAGATATAACCGGTTGGGGTGTGGCGTTGAAGTGCTGCTTCATGAGATTAACATCTTTCAATTCGTCAGGAATATCTGAATTTTTATTTTCTCTCAGAATATCGAGATATCTTAACGTATTCCAAGTTGATTTGGAATTTTTGTTTCGTAAAACGGAATCAGGATATGCTTATCGCACTACATGCATAGTTTCTGAGTTCCTTATAAGTAATCCAATCGGCATGCGCTAACGATTTCTTGGATTTACTCAGAGCACGGTTCTTGAGTGAGATCATTATCTTTATATTATATGTTAACCAAGGTGCTGGTCGTTTAGTCACTCTCCTAATTTTAGGAGGAGCATGTTTATCAAAAAGATTCAGTGTGTTGTCGTTCAGAAAATATACCATGCAATCTACATTATCGATTTGATAAATGAGATCTCAGTGAATATTCAGAGCGTCTGATCGGAACAGATCAAAATCGAAGTTAGTAAAATCACGAAAAGATACCATTTTAATTGTACTAGGAGCAGCAGAGGTATTGATTTTGCACGACACTGCAAGATGGTCTGAGGTCTGGAATTTCCTGTATATCAGTCACATCTACATATGCTCTTTTTTCCTTGTCAGAAACAAGGATGATATCGATAAGGGATATAGAGTGAGCAGTTGAACGGGTGGGCCTCTCGATAAGCTGAAAAAAAATTTACGAATTAATGAAGTCTGTAAAATGTTGACAGCCTCGATCGTTACTGAGCAGGTTTATATTAACGTCACCGGCAGCCAAGAGAAAATCACATGTAGGAAAAAGGTTGGATACGCTGTCTTCAAGTTCGTTCAAGCACTGGAGTATGTCAGCCGAAGGGGGTCGATATGATATTCCGTAAATGAAGGTTTTGCCATTTTGAGTTGTAGTGATTCACAACTGTTCAAGATGAGAGCTTACTTGACTGAAGATTGTCTTGAATCTGGTACAGTTCTTGATATAGAAGGCAACGCCACTCCCCTCTGCTGGTTCTGTCGACGCGTACTAGTTGATAAGAGGTAATCTCAATCGATCAATATAACTTCATTCAACAGAAATGAAAAATAATGAATTCTTCCCCCAAAAGTGAATAAAATGGTTATTTACGTGAACACACGTCAAAATTGACATACCAAGTTGATCATCGTTATACCTTGCAAGGCGGTTTCCTAGGCGACTCCCATTCCTTATTTTCTTGGTTTCCAGTTACGAATATATTCGAAGCCAAACGACACTTATGCACACGCATCAATAAGTTCTTTTTCTCTCGATTCTCTTATTGTAATTAAATTCTACCCTCGAGACCTGAGACGCGATCCCATAACTTAGGGAGGGATTACACCCCCCCCCCCCGCAATCGACGAGCGATTTCTGCTCGCAGAGAGCTCTCAATCTTTTTTCTAGCGACCTCCGACTTCTTTGCTCCGTTCCATTCAGGCCAACGCCCGTTATTTTTGCAGATTTGCAAAAATCGTATATTTTATCAGACAAGCTCGTCCAAGCTGGATCAATTGAACCATTCGTCGGACTGATTATGAAAGACTCTCTGTTCAGTCTTTCAAGATATCTTATTTTATCGTCTGGACCTGGACTGTGTTATTTCGTGAGAGAAAATCTTGAGTGAAATTTCCATACGTTCGAATAAAACTCGCATACAGGGTGCGAATACTAATATGAATTTCATTACCAATGCACAGCATTACATCACTCTTCCCTACGAACAAGTTCTGGGCATACCCAATGCTTCAACATCAATTTCTATCGAATGTTTTCAAAAATTTCGATACTTTACGACTACCTCTTGTATAATAGTTCCTGTGGCGTACAATGAAGAACAGCCGTACGAACACTAACCTAACTTATGCCTACCCCTGTACACTATTATTTCGCGTCGAACAATCGCGCACGATCTTAGGTGGTCGAACTCTCTGTCCTCATAAAGCTGCACCTCCTCAGCACATATCTCGTTGGGCTGCTTCCTGCAGCTCTATTATCTTGTCTCCAACAAGAGTCATGAACCTTTCGCTTTTTCCTAGAGATTGTCCTCTGCTCTCGAAAAAAAAACTCGAATACTCTCGGATGAATATCCTCATAATGGCTGCATTCCTCTCCTATCCTGGAGCCTATGAAACTGAAACATCTCGCTTCATACTAGTTTCTCTCACTAGTCGATTTGGCTTCAACGGTAAGTACAGCATATAATGCTAGATTCTTTTTATCCACTTACTAAACTGCTTTCTTTCAACACCCTGTGTTGCGAGCACAACCTGACTTCTGCCACCTAGACTGCCTGGTAGTGTCCTAGCGTGACACTCGGAAACCTGGAAAAACATTTCCTACCTATTTCCTTTTCCCTTTATGGTCACGTCTCATCACGGTCTTTCTCAAGAATTTTTCAATGTATCTGAATTTAATGAAGGTCGCTTCTTACTCAGAACAAAAATTCCCTTTCTCCTACTAATCGGGAAAATATTCTTTTCGTGTTACTTCGCAAGAAAATTATTATTCCACCTTTTTCGAAATGCTTTTATAATTTTCAGTACGAGGAAAAGTTCTCAACAAAAAAAATTACCAGCTATTTTTCTCCCGCAAAAAATATTTCAAATCACCCTGTATATTTTATAGCGAATATCGAGTTGTCAATTAGTTACTTTTTGAGAAGAATATTCTCGACCAAAATTATTCACTTCACAAATCCCTTTTTATTCCAACAAAAGAAATATCAGATCAGTTATTTTTTTCACGCAAAATAATTCCATTCACCTTGTATACGTTATAGAAAAATTCGAATTATCCATTAGCTACATCTCAATAAATACCTTCAACCGATGCAATTCAATTCACAAATCCCTTTTATTTCTAACTACCTTTGTGGAACGAAATTTCACAAATGTTTCTCTTCACCTTTTTTTCCGTTATTTAATTCATAAATATGGGGGATTTCTAGAGAGCCATTTACTGCAGGCACAGAACCCGCTTTTCATAACAATGCAAATGCTTGTCATTGGCATGCTTATTATGAAAATATCCTTCTGCTATCTTCTACTTCGCTGGATCGTCTTGTCAGAATTGTGTTAGTATTTCGAAAAGAAATTCAAAAATAAAACCTTACAAAAAAATAAAACATCCACCTACCCTCATTGGCCTTTTTTCCTGAAATGCAGTCTGAAGCGATATCCTTTATATTCATTTACATCACAAAATTTCATGATCAAGAATTATTTCAATATTTCAACTTCGAACTTCAACTTGAATAAGGTTGATCGCTTTGTATTCTTTCGAGCTAGAATCAACTTCATAAATACTACAAGAAAATTATAGAAACTTCACTCTGTAATTATACTTACTTCAACTCAATAAGAAACTTCAAATATAGTTTACAAAAAATATTTTTTTCATCAAAAGCAAAGTTTTATTTCCCTGTTTGTTTTTCCCAGCTTTCAAATAGAAAAATAATGATATTCCCATTCACTGCTCTCAGATTCATTGTTACTTCTATAACGAAAACAAATTGTTTGAATGACACGGGTCTTTTTTCACCTACCTTTCTTCATCTGAGTTCAATAAAAATGTTCTCATGATTCACCCTACTATTAAATACATTCGAGCTATATAGTTCTAAGCAAGTCTCAGCAACTTTACAATGGATTATTGTAATGATCACCTGGCAAATACCTCGACCGGCATTGAACTGCATTCAACAGATGCCAGTGTAAAATATTGTCACAACCTGTATGTGTCACACAACTTTTCGGTAAACAATATTCCTCTCTACACTCTTTTTTGTAATAGTGAATACCTATTCAATGGCTCGTATTAGTGAAAACCTATTCACTGAATCAGCACCTTCATTTTCAAATAACTCAATAGGTTTTTCCTCATACTGATTTATTCGAAAAAATATTCAATTCCATTATCGTATCTGTCTCAACTGAATTCGCTCGAATATGTTCCGACGGAACGTTACTTGCTCTAAAAACGTGTCTTTTTTCATTAACCACACCTCCATATTCAGTATTCATATCTTTTTCAAAACAAAAAAATCCTTGTGGCACTATAAATTGATACAACTTCAAAGTGCCTGAAAATTTCTGTAAACAAATTCAACGTATCTTCGTTCTCTATATGAAACTATTTCATTACCAAAATGATGGAATATCTCTCATCATCACAAAAATGAATCACAATCAAAATAATGAAATTTCAACCCTAAGTTTTCACAAGAATCCCACCGCTATGTCAACAGAATGTAACGAACGGTAGGGTTATTGTAATTGTTGTGGTTTAATTTCTTTGCTCTGCTAGGTACCTAAAAGGATATTTCATTTGAGACACTGTGCTTCTATTTCAACCTATTTGTATCAGTTTATGATTACCAAAGACAACTCTATAATTTACAATTCCACTGCTCTGTTACTAGTGTGGTAATTGCTGAAAGGGGAATTACTTTTGTATTATTTTGGCAGTATCATTTGCTTATCAAAATTTCTCAACTAGTGCACACTTTAGCAAAAATAATCCCACCGCTGTCACCAGGGGCCTGTTTCATAAAACTACAAGTCCTGTAGCTTCAAGAAAATAACAATGGAGGTACAGGTAAAAAACGAGTGAAAAACAGTTATTTCGGATCGTGTTTCTTTGTGTTTCTCTTGTAGCTACAAGACTTGTACTTTCTTGAAACAGGCCCCAGATGTAACGAACGGTAGGGTTAATGTAGTTGTTGTTTTGATTTTCTTGCTCTGCTAATTACCTATAAGAATCCCAAAATATTTTCTTCGAAACACTGTCTGTCTATTTCAACATATCTGCATCAGTTCACGTTTCCAGAATACACAACTTCACAATGCCACCGACCTTTTACAAGTGGGGTAATTGCTGAAAGGGTATCATTTTGTATCATTTTTGCATTGATATTTACTCAATCACTCATCAACTAGTTGACTCTTCAGCAGAAATAATACTAACGCTAGATCACCAGATGTAACGGCTGCGAGAGTAATTCTTATTCTGTATGAAGTTCCCAACTCTTTGTCCTTCTCTTTACATGAACCTCGTCTCCACTCTAACGAATCAAAACTGATAAAAATTCCTCCGCACGTCACTAGATATAATAATGCCAGAAGGCTATTATTTTTCTCAATGGCAGCTGCTGTCACCGGACGTAGATATCTCCACGTCGAATTTTGGATGTTAAAGCAATTTCCGACAGGAGCATGAATTTGTCCCTTTGCACTAGGGAAGGGTCTTTAGTGAGAAACTTTGGGTGTTTTCTGCTTTCTATTCTGTACTCTGAAATAAGGCGGCTTGTTGGAAATGAAATCCTCTAATAATTTTAAGCAGTATATTAGCAACAAATAAAAATAGGAACTGAACAAAAAATAGATTAGAAAATAAAACAAACGAAAAAATGCATGGAAACAATCATTGATTTGATCAAATTGATAAACAAAAAGCATATGCACAGAATTGAAATGAGACCAGCAAGGTTTTCTTGGTGAAAAATTTAATCGAATGAAAAAGCTTCACAATCGGACAAAAAAATATGCTCAGAGCGCTAGAGTCCAGAAAATTCATTCAATGATTAAGGACTTAAACAGTGATGTATAAATGAGGGAATTCGTGTTTCCTGTAGACGTAGACCATAAGGGCGAAGGAAATGTAGGATTTTGTGAACATCTAAGAATGGAAGGATGAAGGTGAATTCACAATAACTTCTTGAAAATTGCTCCAAAATCGGAGCCGTAGTATCGAACCCAAAACTCCAGGCGCGGTTCAAACCGATCTCAACAACTACACACACACGTTATTTTATATATATATATATATATATATATATATATATATATATATATATATATATATATATATATATATATCTCTTTGCTACAGGCTTCACAGGTGCGTGTTAGTCAATCAATTCTGTTTCATTCCTGGTTTCTTCAGCCTCTTATGATTTTCCTAGACTTCATTTTATTTTCATTTGATTTTCGCTGATTACCGTAGAATTGCTTATCCTCAAGGATTCCATTCCCTTTTTCGTCAATGATTTTGAAGGGCTTCCCGACGCTATTGTATAACACCGCGTCCTTTCCTCAATTTGCCGTTCTCATAGAATCTGCTTCAGTTCATGAAAGAAAATGGCTGACTATAATTTATACACGACGTTTATACACTATACCGTTATCTGACCAAGAAATGGGACGTATTACTGAGACCTAATATTGTTGAAATTTTTAGGGAACCAAAAATTTGTATTCAGTAGAAATTAAAACTGATAGTGGAAGACTGGCTGAGTATATTTGGCGATTAGTTATCTCAACTGGAAATTTCAAACCCTTGTGCTGACAGCTAACAAATACTCACTTGAGGGCAGTGGAATCTGCCAGCTTCAATTCGAGAGTGAGGCTGTCTCCGGAAGTGAGGAAACTTTCTGCCAACGTGCATGGCCTGGGAAAGGTGGTTACATTGGCCAGCAGAGAACGATCGCAACTCCTGGGAATATGCTCTTTACAATAACGTGCGAGAAGGGTAACATTTTTTTTGTTGGCGGACTGATATCCACCTCCACTACCTGACCGGCCTTTCGATTTCTCTTTACTGCCACTGAAAAAAAACTTGATTTAAATCCACTAATGTTTCATCATGTTATTTCGTTTTGGATTCGATGAAATAATTGGAAGAACGGTTCAATAATGGAAATGTTTGAAAAAAATGCAACTGCAGCATCGAGTTGCTAGCAGTTCTCTGTGTAACATAGATTCTAGACATACTCATTGCGTTTTCCGAAATAATTTCAGCACCTTCCATGTCTGTACAATTGCCAATTCTTCATGAGACCCAGGATGCAATTTCCTTTCCATATAATTTTCGAGTTATAGAAATTTTGAGCATTGATATTGCTCAAAAATAAAAGAGTTATAATTTCAAGAAATTTTAACACGGACATCGATATAGAATACTGGTGACGTTAGTGAACCCAACTTTTAACTTTTTCCTGACGGGTTGAGATCTTGCACACTGATGCACCACATAACCTGAGGTTACTTTCAAAAAGTGTTGCCACGATGGCAACCCTGTCAGCCTGTAGAGCGAGAACCAAGCGACGGATGATCTTTCGGAAGGTCTCTTTAGATTCAGCGCAATCAAAATATAAAAACACACAATTGGTTTACTCTCCTCCCCCACCCATGTGTGCCGTGGCGAAAATAAGCAATGCGGTGTGGGGCTTTGGTGCGTTGAAGTAATTTTTCAGGTTCAACGTGCCCCTGAGCTCTGATGAAGATATAAATGTGTTGATCTTGGCATTGGTACCACCTAACACTTCTTCTTTCTACGACCACGCTCCTTGAGTTACGGCTCTCAATTTCAAATAGAGCCATTATCCATCGAAAAATATGCAAAAATGTAGCGTGTAGAATTGCGAGTGCGCCTTTGGTACGACCATCTTCGAAATTAAGAAAGAAAGACGGCGGATAGTAGAAGGGATAAGAAGTTTCAGGCGCACGTAGGTGAGGGAGGAGGAGGGGGAAACCAATGGTGTGTTCTTATATTTTGAAACTTGCTGAATCCAACGAAACTATCCGATTCATTGTTCGGCGCTCAGTTCTCCTTCTACATGTTGATATAGGTGGAATTGCAGAGTTTGCCCTTGCGAGGTAGACAACCCCCCTCCATTCTGGCAACACTTTTCGAAAGTTACCTCAGGTAATGTACCATCAGTGTGCAAGATCAAAATTCGTCAGAAAAAAGTGAAAGGTTTTTCCTGATATCGTGCAGTAACATCTTCATTGGAAGTACAACAATTATTGTAGGTTAACTAGCTTACTTCTCACTACAATAATTCATAATAATTCAGAAACTAGATTGAGTTGCTTGAATCTTCCAGTAACCCCACTGGTCCACTAGACCTTCGTAGTATGCAGTGTGCGAAAGTTGTTCCTACACACGTTCATAGGGACTTTCCCAGATCAGTAGATGGCAAATTCGGGTTGTTCAAACGAGAGAACACAGAGGAAAGAGAATACAGAGAATAAATATCGTACAATAGTGGTGGATGAAATATCCATCAAGACAAACAATTATGAAGAAGAAGACGTGAGATGTTTATTGGATGTTCTAATTAAAGAACTGACTGGTTTGAAAGTTGTTGGTCTCATTGCCGATATGGGTACCATTTTTTTTTGGACTCGGCAGAGCCAGACGATCTGGCTCTGACCAAGAATGATTCAGACAATATATATATATATATATATATATATATATATATATATATATATATATATATATATATATTACAGTTGGAATTTCTGAATTAAATGAAAACTCATTTACAAAATCTTCGAGTTTGATGTGATATTCTGTTTGTGAGAGCCTTCAAATAATTGTTCATTCCGCCAATAGTATATAGGTACAGTATAATAAATGCAAATTCTCCAGAGTTCATTCACCCCTGTGGAGATTTTTTTCGCAAACAATTCTACTCCAGTAAAGGAAGTAAATTTTCTGGTAAAATGAAGGACTAATTCGAGACCACTCAGATCAACTTAAATTTTTTTGGAATTTGTCAAAAAAGGTGTCAAGTATCCGAGTAAACAAGTTTGGTCACTGAGCGAAGCTCAAAAATGTTAATGAAACTTATAAATAGAAGGTCCCAATGGATTAACTATAAAAAATTTATGTGATTGATGGAAAACAAAGGTTTTTTGGCCATAACTTTTTTTTGGCTAATGAAAACGGGATGTACCAGGAACCATTTTAAAGCTAAGGTTATCGCCAAAATTTCATGTCATATGCATCATTTGAATTGGATGGGCCAATTTTTTCTATTTCGCACGACAAAAAAGAGCATTTACCGTTATAAACATGAAATAGGCAATTTTAAACGGATAAATTTGCTCACAGATAAAAAATTATAACAAAAAATTCAAATACAACTATCCTGGAATGAATGCTGAAAAATTTGGCTGTTTAAAATAAATAATGTTCACGCTGCTGGCCAAAAACTGAAAATGTTTTAAAAAATACACGATTTCACCCAACTTCAGCAGGCCAAAACATAAACAATAATTATTTGATGGGGCCAGAAATGGTTGGATAGAATTTTCATTGAGGTGTATGGTCACATCGTCAACATCTTTATATAACTTAAATATAATGTTATTTGATTTCGAGAAGTTGAGAGACATTTTATTAGCCAGAAACCAGTCTGATACTCCCTCCATTACTTCTTCGGATGATGTAGTGAGTAAGTCAGGATTTGTCTCTTTAACAAGTATACTCGTGTCGTCAGCAAAAAGTGTAAAGGCAGCTGTAGAAAAGCTACAATGTCATTTACATAAATGAGAAATAATGATCCCTGTGGTACACCTGCTTGTAAATGAGTATGTTCTGAATCTTGGTATGACACCTTACCTAACATTTCATGTTTCACTCTGACACAGATTATTCGCTGTGAAATATATGATTGGAACCAATTGTTAGACAAGCCTCTTATTCCATGGTACTCTAGTTTTTCCAGTAGTAAGTTGTGATTTACGCAGTCGAATGCCTCAGAGAGATCGCAGAATATTCCAAGTAGGTATTCTTTCGATTCTAAAGACTCATGTATTTGTTCAATCATTTTAAACGTTGCATCCGTAGTATTCAAGGTTTTCCTGAATCCAAATTGCTCTTCTGTAAGAATTTGCTGAATGTTCAGATATGACCCTATTTGCTTGTTAACATTCCATTCTGGTAATTTTGAGAAGCTTGAGAGTAATGAGATGCCACGGTAGTTATTGGGATCGGTCCTATCACCTTTTTTAAAGACTGAAATGATATTGGATTTTTTGTATGAATCAGGAAATATGCCGGAGGCAATAGATAGGTTGAACAGAGAAACAAGTGGCTTTTTCAACGCATTACTGTGTCTTTTTATCAAAGTCATTGGTATATTATCTATTCCAGTGGAGAACTTAGGTTTTTGGGCAGCTATACTTTCTAAGATATCACTTTCAGTTAGCGAAGAGAAAAAAAATGAGTTTTTGTTATTGAATTTGAAATTGTGTAGGTATTCTGAACTAGAAGTATTTGAATCAGGAATAGCATTTGTACTTAGCTATTCAAAGTGCCTTTTGAATTTTTCTGCGATCTCTCTAGGTTCCGTCATCAAATTTCCACTGTCATTCCTCAAGCTTATATCCTCTCTTGTTTGCTGCTTGCCAGTGAAATGTGACACCATGTTCCATGTCATTTTGATTTTATTCGAAGAATTTGTCAACTGTTTTTCATAATTGAAATTTTCAGATGTCTTAATGAGGCTATTGAGAGTTCGACAATATTTCTGAATATATTCGAGAATATTCCGATTTGTTGTGTATCGTTTCAAATATAATAGAAACCGTTTATTTTTGCAAGATTGTCGGATGCCTTTCGTTATCCATTCTTTAAAAGCTGTTTTATTGTTGATAGTTTTTTTTCTCAGCGTAAACGACCTCTCAAAATAAAATTTCAACATATCATTGAAGTAATTGAATGCATCATTTGTATTTTCAATTGTATATAGTTGAGACCAATCCATATTTTGCAAATAGTGTTCTAACTTTTTGTGGTTGTTTTCGGAATACGTCCTAGATAACTGTTGTTTACTATGATTTCCAGATAAGTTATTGAGATTTAAAGTCACAAACTGAGCATTATGATCTGAAACACACATATCCAACGTGAAGGTGGAGTTATCATTTTTTGTGTTCACAAGAATATTGTCGATAGTGGTAGCTGAATTCGATGTAACTCTTGTGAAATCATTTATTGTTATTTTCAAATCAAATATTTCTATAGTATTTTTGAAACTGGTCAGTTTTTTATCATCTGAACTGAAGTCCAGATTGAAGTCTCCACACACTATGACATTATAGTTGTTGTATTTTGCATGAACTTCACTGAGAAGCTCGAAGAATATATCATTGAACAGACTAAAATCACCTAGTGGACTTCTATATAAACAGATAATTATTATTTTCTCCTTTTTACAGGTTGCTAAACAAAATTCGATTGTTTTATCTAGAGGTATTGTATCAATGTTATTGACTGGCTGTAAGTCTATACTTTTTTCTGCAAATATTGCTACTCTGCCATGTAAATATTGTTGTCTACAAAAGCTATCAATCAAATTGAAATCATTTATAATATAATGCCTTTCTTCGTACGCATGCATCCAATGCTCTGAAAAGCATATCACCTGAATAGAATTTTCTTTTTTGAAATCATCAAGAAGGATATTAATTTCATCAATTTTATTTCTTAGAGACTGAACATTCTGATGCATGATGACGAAGGGCGTATGTGGTAATGAGGCCTGCTCCTATGCCCCAGTCTTCTTGTTGCTGCGAGTGATTTTTTTGGATGGCTTTATTGCTGATTGGTTACTGTTTCTGGTTCGTTCGGTGTGTTGATGAAGTTATTTTCGTCTCTAGCATATTCTTTTAGTTCTTCAACCTGTGTGATTTCTTCAATAGAATACTTCCAACTATCAAAAATTATGTAGTTTTGTATTAGATGTGCCTTCTTGCTTATTTCTTTTGCTCTCTTCAAAAAAGGCATGAGCTGCCTTCTTTCTTCTTGGACTTTTTTCGTATAATTTTCTGATATGGCGTAAGCAGATTCCTTGAGGTTTCTAGCGTTTTGTATGATTTGCCTTTTTTTCATTGTAGAATTCAGTTTTACTATTATTGGTCGATTTTTTGCATTTTTTCCCGTGCCTACGCGAAAAACATCCTGTATATTATATTTTTCCAGTTTGACTTCCATAGTTGTAGAGGTTATTTCCATGATTTTATCAATTATCATTCGGGTGTCTTCCAGTTCTTCTTCATGCAGTCCATAAAAAACTAGATCATTTTTATTTTGCTGCCTCTCCAAATAATCTATTTTGGATTCCAAATAGGTGATCTTTTTCTTCAGGTTACTATTTTCAGAGCTGATTTGATCCATAGATGTTTTCAGTTGTTGTATGTCGGTTTTTATTTCGGTCACAGTTTTTATTAAGAGGTCGATTTTTTCTTCCATTTTTACTAATTCAAATATTTATTTTGTGGGTTCGATTTAGAAACAATAATGTTCGATAATTTGGTTATGGTATATCAATTCAAGCAGTGATTACTCACTTGTGATGCACTCAGTTTTTCCGAGCCGTTGGATGTTCAGGGCTTGATGATTTTATTGGTAGGTTCAGCACAATTTCGGCTTGTTTGAGGAGATCACTTTTCATACGTCTATTCGGTTCAACGGTTCGCACTTGTCTTTTCCATAAAGAATTGCTAGGTGAATGGCTCATTTTGCTGCCTCTACAACTTATTTCTGCCACACATATGATGGAACCCAACTTTAACGAGATTTACAGGAATCACCATGCACATATGGTCTCCACTAAATGATTCCCGAGCCGTTGTTCCTTGTATCTACAAAATACACATGGTCATATCTTATTTTCGTACTCACGTTCAATTCATTTATAACATAGCTCAATAATTCACCTGGCGGGATTCGTGAAGATGGTGGCACAAAGCTTCCCGATCTTTGTCACAGCTTTTTTTTCAGTTTGTTCTCCTGCCTACGGAGTATGTCGACCATCTCGTCGCTTGAACAACTCGAATTATAACTTCGTTTTCGCTTCCCATCTCCCATATCTTTAGATTTCTCGCCTTAAAAATGTAACAACATGTCCTCAATACCTTCGGAATCTCCGGCAATATATCGTATGGTTTCCGTGGTATTGACTTTGGGTAATGTGAATTGATGATCAAAATTAGCACAGGTATACCACTTCAACGGCACTTTGCACGAATAGCCATTTGCTATCGAATACTTAGTATTGTAGTCCCGTGACTATAAGGGCATGAAATTTTCGAATTCCATAAATCTTCCCCTAGAAAAGTTATTGAGATATATCTATTTGTGTGGAAGCCAAAACAATATTTATGATTGGTGAAACAATAATTCGGTCGCATCAAAAATTTGTATTCAACATGAAAAGTAGTATTTTCATGTTTTTTCCTGCTTCAGTGAAATAGATGGCGCCCAAAATATCAGCCAACTTGGGCACTTCTCATATCATCAGCTATTGCTGTAGCGGTAACATTTTTGAATGATTTGAATAAATTATACATTAAACAAATTTGACACAGGACACAGCTACTATTCTATTTCGAGTGGCCTTCCAGTAAATGTCCATGAAATTCTTGTTCAATAACAACTCAATTTACTTTACGAAATGTTTTCACTCAATTTTTATACCAGCGGAGATTGTCGTTTCTAATCTGAAATCTGCTGATTAACGAAGAACAAATAAAAAATGTCTCTTTTGTGACGGAAATCGTTTGAGGTTCTGAGTACAGTCTATGTTCAGTGAAGGCCATCTAGAATTGAACTTTGAAAATGGTGACACGTAAAATAAATCTCACCAACTCACAAAAGGATTTCGATAGAAAAACAAGAATGAAACGAAACTCGTTAAAAGTTTTCAACTTTCAGTTGTAACTTGTTCTTCTAGAAGAGTTTTCTTATCAAAACCACTGCCAGGTATTTTATTGCTTTGCGTTTGGAAGTGCTTCTTTCTTGAACATCAGTAATTCACGCGAAAGTTTCGAGAACCGTTTCAAATAATTAATGAGGCCACTAGGAAAACTGCAGATGAGAGGCATATGACAAAAACATATATTTTTCTCTGGAATTTCTAATATGAATTCATAATTCACTGCTACTTGATCGATTTTTCCTTCCCATTCATATAGAAGCATTATTTTTGTACGACATTTGTGGGAGTCATGATAACATATAGGAGAGTCTCGTAATACTTTTCATTCAAAATCAATCAAAATTATGCTTATTCTCTGACTAATTTTTCCGATAGGAAGTGGCCACCATTCAATAAGGAGAAGAGGACAGGTAAGTACTTTTTTGACCTTCTTCTCCAACCTCGAGATAAAGAGAAACCAATCTGACAAAGCGTACACACCGATTTAGCTATAATAAAACAGCTAGATATGTGAACTTTCCCAGAACTCAGCGAACGGATAAAAAATCAACTTGTTTGTTTTGAAACAAGCAAATAATGATTTCTTGTTGCAAGTAATTGAGACAGTATATACACCTCGAAGTGTTTTTTCTAAATCATTCACCTCGGCATACAGCTTCGGTAAACAATATTGCCCTCTCGAGATGAATGGTGCACAGTCCGCCTCGATTTCTTTATTTTTCCAATGTAATCAAGAGAGGGTGGAGGAGAAAGAAACATATCAAGCACTTTACATTCAAAAACGTTTTCAGCTCAGACCACTCAAAATGTGATATCGGCATATTCATTGTGAATAATTGATATCACCAGACACTTCGACAAATCATGAACATTTCATTAAATTGAATTTTCCGATTGGAATTCAGGAATACAAAAAACATATTTTGAACAAGGAATAATAATTGTGTATAGTCTCCATGTCAGTTTTTTCTTGTATACGACGGATAGAATAGTACTACTAGTATAACTACTTCTCTTCGGGCTTGAAGGCCGTCGTTCTTTGGAATTTCAAAGAACGACGGCCTTCAAGCCCGAAGAGAAGTAGTTATACTAATAACCTCGGCCGCGAAAGCCTTAACCATTTTGTCAATAGTACTACTTTTTACTATTGCCATTACACCTGCCAATAACTTGAAAACAATGACTCTTCTGAACTTATTGAGATTCAGAACATATTGGGATATGAAGACATTGAATGCACCCTTGAAGTACTTCAGAAAGAATTTTTCTCGATATATTTGTGGAATTTCTTTGAGATTCAACACCTAATTTTATATTCAGAGAACATCTAACGAATCAAAGGGGTAGTATAAATTCGTAATCATTTCGAATATCTAAAATCTTGGTCTCAGTGATCCCAACTCTCAGTAATAACTTCTATATCTTGGCCTTCCTGAGGAAAAGATGGACGACAGGTCTCTATATCGAAAACAAAAATGCGAGAAGACTACTCCAGATAGGTCAACAGCAATGGAATTGCCGAGAGTGTAGGTACAAATGACATACCATGAGAGTAATGGCCTTGGAGGTATCTAGGAATGAAGGATGAATCTGCAGTATTATAGGAATGTGAACATGTGAGTTGTAACGGCTGCATTTCTGAAAAAAATCAGGAGAGTCTGTCTATCAACTCGTCTGGTTCTTGATGTTGATCAAATTCTCAGATTATTTGCCACTGATGATTACATAGAAGCCATTTAACGCTGGTTTCCTCATTGGCTGCCGTCGACTTTCGAAAGTTTTTCGGGCCACTAGTAGGTCAATATCCGAGTTTGACAGATTGAGTGAGTACTTACACAACTCTTCCTCTGGAGTCATTAGTATGCCCGAAAAAGAAGGAGTGTAAATGTTTGTTTATTGTGTTGATCTGTGGTAACCTTCGTCTTAGAATTGGTGATTTCCACTCATTTGTGTTGTGATCAGCAGCTGTGGATTAAAAATATTGGCCGAAATGAATATTAAGTTACAATTTTTTCTCATACAGATTCACATGAGAGGGGACCCCTGCAAAGTTCGAGTCGAGGGACAGGAATTACGAATTGAAATTCAATCTGGATTTTTGAAGATTATAAGCCTCAGGATGAACTTCCCTCAGCAAGGAGTTGAAAAGTTCAGCGGTTCTATTTGAAAAAAAATGCCTGAGTAAGAGAGGTTCGACCGGCATCCAAGCAAACAACAAAGGGGTGTGGATTCTGTACTCGTCGGCTCATCATGTTGATACCGCTAGGAGTGGAACGATTGACGTTAATTCAGAAGAGCATCGACCAACCATTCTACGAAGCTCCAACGAATGGGCGAGTCTGTTAGCGAAGAATCACCAACAAGGCAGATTGTCTTTCTTTAATTAGAATCAAGAAGCTTCAATGGATGTTTAAGTGCCGAGCCTCATACCTGAGTAGTATATTCCAAGACAGGCCATTTCGGTGACTTGTAGATCATTAGAAGCTGACGAAAAGTGAAGTATTTCTTTGCACGAAATAGAGATCCAAGCTTCCGAGAAACACCTTTAGCGATCGATCTCATATGGTTTCTCGGTGTTTTTTTCCTATACAGATTTTCTATTCGTTGGAATCTACAGAAACCAAAATATTTAGTTTCATATATCGCTTACATTTTTCATACCGAATTCATAGCAGCAAACTCTGATGGAAATCTCAATTCAATTATGTATTGTGGTCTCGGTAGTGTAGTGGTTAGCATATCTGCCTATCAAGCGGAAGGCCGGGGTTCGAATCCTCGCCGGGCCACCGTGCTGGGTAATCGCACGTTGAAAGGTGAGGCCTCGTTGATCCATTGCTCGCACAAGTTTCGACTTCTGAGGGTTGACGTTCGTCAGCTGGTTAACGCAACGAACAACAACAACACCAATTTATAGTCACATCACTACATTTATTTTGTTTGATTCCTATACCTCCTCAAATTATATTAGTAGATATATCCTCACACCTCACACGATCAGAGGAACATATCTCAAGTAATTCATCAGATTTCGAAGACTTGGAATGCACTCTCTGATTTTTGACGTCAAGAAAATTTTCATATAATTTTCTTTCATTAGTATTCTCAACTGAACGTTTCGAAGTTAATTATCATTAACGGGAAAAATTTCTAATTTTTCAATGGGATCTCACAGCTCAAATTTATGTTTCGGTACAAAACAGGCCAAATTCTTTCGAGACAAATGGAATCTGTGGTTCACAAAACAGGTGCTGATAAAATGTGAAATAGAAATAGAAAGTTATGTTTTCAAGAACCTCTTTCGGTAATTGTTTTTGGATTATAATACCGAGTTTTTCAGAAAGAGATTCGTTTTATTCTTTTTCAACCAATCTACCAAAATTCCTGTATCGAATTACTACCCAGTCTACATTGATAGCCTCCAAATCGAAGAAATAGTAATAACAAACTGCAGATATAAACCTAGTGGATGCATTCATGCAATTGCAATAAATGGATCGTGAGCTGCTCACAGCATTTTGCTGAACCAGGCGAGGAAGGGAAAATTAAACTGTGAAACGATGAGAGGTAGGTAACACTCATGCCCGTTCGTTGTAAACTTCTCTTCAGTTCAACGAAAAATTTATAAGTGCTCTGAAAGAGACACCAGTGCGAAGAGTATTGTCGTCCGCAAAACTAAACAAGGTCATTTCCAGCAAATCGTGCCTTCCTCTCTCAGGCCGATGTGAAGCAAAGACAATAAATAGCCTTTCCACCAGTGAGAACTTTGAGTTGACGGGCCTGTGTCTCTCACGGACCTCAGCGGATCTAGAGGGTGGGTGAGCGGGATACTACCGCGTCCCTCAATCCCAAGGTGTAGCACCATTGCACCGAATCAGGGGACGCGTGGCACAGGTGTGATTGAGTGTGTCTCGAGCGATGCTCCCTGGAAGTTGCGACCCAGGGAGCCTTATCCCTACAGGGGTAGACCAAAGTTTTCCTAGCGACGAATGTAAATAATGGAAAAAAAAGACTAGAAAAGGAGCATGCAGGCCAAGTCAAACTCAAAATGAGCAGCCACAAGGAATCAACTCAACGGGAGACGATGGAAAAAGGAAACTAAAGGATAGAGATTTTATAGGAAAGAGATATCAACCGTATAAACGAAAAAAGAGGCCTAAGGCCATCGTTCTGAGTGAGTCAATACAGACGATCATCAAGGCGAGCAAGGAACTCACAGCAAAAATTGAGGCGAACTCCAACCCACAAAGGGGCATTGAGAAGGAGATTTGGGTAAAACTTCATAGATATATCAACTCCGATCCGAGACTCCATCAAGGAATGGGTAGGAAGAAACTGATACGAAAAAAAGGCCAAAAAATTAACGTATATAGGACCACCAAGCAGGAAGACCCAAAAATGGAGAAAGGACTCCAGAAATTGTACAGAGATGAATTTCCAGAGCTAGTACAACTCACAGTACACCTAGGTCCATTTGAAAAAACTCCAAAATGCGATCCAAAGGACCGGAGGAAAATTAGCCCAAAAAAGTCATAAAAGCGAAAGAAGTATGGGACATAATGAAAAGAATACGGATAGAAACAACAGATGACAAGGAGATAGCAATACACCAAACAAAACAAAAGGACGCTGAAAGACTCCGAAAGATGACGGCTGCTCAACCATGGCTCATGTCTACAAACCTTTTTCAGAATCGCAAGTAAGAGTGCAGTTAGGGACACCTACGCCCTGCTGATAGATGAAGGCACTTGAAGATACCGAGAGACCTTACAAGAATCAAATCGGATCTGAAAGACAAAAAGGTGTCAGAAAGCTCAAAAGTAGGATTGGCCAAGTGTATTGTGGACAGGAGAAATAAAATAATAGAATATGGTAGCTGCTGGAACAATTGGCTCGACCACAAAGAACGCACCGGGCCAGATAGGGGAATTTCGTGCTACCAATGCGGAGGAGAGGACCAAAAAGCAAAGGACTGCAATAATAAACTAGTTTGTCCATTTCGAACGGCATTATTGTGTGGTGGATCAATGTTTGTTTCGTAGTTTTCTGGGTTCGTAACCTACTACAATCTGTTGCCAACAAAAGGTATTTGCATTTACACAGGAATTTGCGTATGAGTTTTGAGACGGATTCAGTTTCCGAAATGTTGACGAAAAGTATTTATATAAATATATATATATAAATATATATATATATATATATATATATATATATATATATATATATATATATATATATATATATATGTATATATATATATATATATATATATATATATATATAATGTGGGTTCTAATTATTTTTTTATAGGCAAAATTTGAGATAACGAGAAATTGCAGACTAATTGGACTTGTTCTACCTGAAAGAACTCTTTTTCAATAGCCTTCCTACACTTGTATAGATTCCAACATTAATTCTTATTTTTTCAAATTGTGGTAGGTTACAAATACAGAAAACTACGGAAATAGTATGTTCACTATGCGACACGAAGGAACATAAAGCGGACAGAATAATTGGCTGGGAATCAGAGAAAGATGAAAATGTAGCAATATATTTCCGGAACAAAAACCTGAGAGCAAAGGGAATCACGAAAGGAAAGGGGTTTCTTATCAATTGAGCTACAAGAATTTAGTATTTACGCATGTTATATATCCCCAAATGTCACATTCGATACCTTTGAGACCACAGAATGGGGACCACCACAAACCGATCTTAAATATCAAATGATGCTGGAAAGAACCTCTCAAGTTAACCGGGTCAATCTTAGTCATATATGGATGTTACACTAGCTACACATCAGCTGCCTGAACAAGGAAACACTCTGTACTCATAGGTATAGTACGTACCGAATAGAAGATAACTATCCCGAACACCATCGAAGCAAAAGTGAAGATAAACGAAGATAAATTCAAAAAGATCATTGAAGAAGAAAGAAGCAATATGAGAGGAAGACTCCAATCTGATGTCCAAACCTGCACTCAAATCATTGAAATGTCATTTATGAAAAGCACCAGAATAACATTCAACAGAACATTCAACAGAATACTTGTTATTCGTATACTCCCAAGTAAATGAGATAAGGCGTTCGGTTGTCATCGGATGAAAGTCGTAATGGATGATTCATATCAAATTTCCAACCGATGGAAACCGCACACGATAGCTCATTTACTTCGAAGTTGCAGGAAGTATCGGGTTTGTGTTGGAGCGTTTCAAGTTGTAGAGTTTCTTTTGAATTGTACGATTGTGTGAACATTTATTCCAAAATTCTTGTGATTCATAATACAAATGAGACCTATACTGAATAATTTTCATCACCACAGAGAGAGAGAGATAATGTAGTCCTACTAAGTCAGGATTCGTCAAAGACAAGATGGGGATATTTTCACTGGTATTTTGTAAACACAACACTCGTGGAGTAATCCTGAGGACGTAACACCGTAATGTTACTCAGGAGGCCCTACAATAGTCAACTGTGATGGAATCGTTATATCTTTGAGATATTAGCTGGATATCAACTAACTATATCCTGTGGAGTGACTGGTATCGACCTTGGGATAGGGTGGGGATCAGTAAGCCGGGATATTCTGCAGTGCTACATGGGTACTATTATAATATCCTACGGACATTTAGAGGATAATTTATGAGATCTCCCCAGGTGAAAAAGAAAGATGGAATTGAGTTATCCTGAGGAAAATGTGTGCTATCTGGGTATTGTGTCTGTCAGTTATTGTAGATGACTTCAGCCTGAAAGGGAGTCGAAACGTTCCAAAACAAAATCATGATTTGGGTTTGGGTAACGAAATGCCAGTTATCAAGAAGCTGGCATTACAATATGCCCCTTGTACAAGACAGGAATAATTTCTGCCTTGGCTCGGGCGCAAACCGCCAGTTATTGCCGTTTTTATCGGTTATGATATGAGTCCTTCAACTCGTGCAGTTAATCCACTGACAATATTTAGGTAATTTGAACACAGTTCAGGTGAAGGTAGTTTGATTCTCGAGAAAGTTAAATGATTTTCTATAAATAGAAAGAAAATCTTTACACATCAATAAATGGGCGACGGACCGGCAAATAACCATGCTAATCTTGATTAGCGTGGTTGTTTTTTAAACAGGGGTTTCTCATGAGACGAAATGGTTTGAATGAATATTTGATTCAGTTTCTATGTCTGAGCCGACATCAGAATTGAACAATCTACTTGCTATGAGAAATGCCAAAAACAAAGTCTTCCTTCGTAAACTTCGTTCGACCATAATATCTTGTCCCGTTCGGTAGTAGGGAAATCATTTTCAGCACTGCATTCCATGTGTGATGAGGGTGGGTACGCGAAAACTAGCTCGAACATGACGCCTGACCCTAATGATGTTTGTAGCCACACCTTAGTCATGTTGTTGGCCAGTGTAGGCCACCGAGCCTTTACCAAATTAGGTCAACGAGTTCAGAATACGTTACTCAACGCTTCAAATCGAGGCGTTTGGATGCTAAATCGTTTTCAATGATTTGAAGTTCCTGTGAGGATTTGAATACAAAATTGACAAAAATTCACTGTAACAGCTCTTTCGATTCATGTTGTCTGCGGAAATGATGACAAGTTACACAATGTGGAGCGAATGGCGATTAAAAAAATACAGGCAGTACGCGGAAAAGTGAATTGATGTTTCAGATTTCTGTTTTCACTCCTCAATTGGATTTCTTTCTCGGATGGTACAACCTATTGGGAAAGTTGTTGAAGTTATTATTGAAATATAATATATTCCTTGGGAAGGTTTGATTAGCTTTCAAAAGGAGCAAAATGTTTGATAATCTCAACAATATCCTATTAAAAATTGTTTATAACTATCGAATAATAGTCCACGAAAGTCAAAATATCTGAGTGGAAAATACCAACAGATACATTTTAGTAGTGGATGATTCAAGAAGTATATATGATATAATATTAAACCCCTACAGTGGGAAGTGAGCTTTCATATAGCGAGATGTTTTTTTCCACTGCAGGAGCAATTCCATTCGCCGTGTATATTAAGAATATTGCTAACATTTCGATACTTCAAGTATCTTATAGTAACCCGGTTTTCCGGAAAAAACTAAAATGAAATTTGACTTGGCTGGCAGGAAAAAGACGAAATATTGAAATTCCAGATGAAATTGTCAATGAACGCTAATAATGAGTGAAAGTGATTTTGATATGGAAGCGTGAACCCCATCTGACATAAGGTGGTGGTAATCGATGCAAATTGCGATTTGTTGTATCCAAATCGAAGCGACTACACTACTAACTTTGACATTATATACTTAGGGAAAATTTCTTACGCCCCGTTATAACCATATTTCAAATGTATTGTGCTGAAATTTCCTGACCTCTCCATATATGAAATCAGAAATTATATCTAATGTCGGATGTTCACGTTACCAGCCTTAGTTTTCTTTATTCAAGATAAACTCAGTTATTCTTCCTGTCCGAAAACACAAAAATTCGTTCGGTTATTTTATATTTTTAAACACATGCAGAAGTTGCACACTGTTTTTCCGCTCTCATTTTATTCGAGCGCTATAAGTTTGACCTTCTATTGCCTTCATTGATCACCTTTATATCGGAAATTCATAAGGGAACAAATCTGAAGAGAAAAAATCCAAAAGAATAAAATCATTCAGAGACACAGGAGTGAAATCGAACCAAAACAAAACAAAAAATATATAAATCGGTAAGTAAAAATGAAGAAGGAAATCTTCAAGGAGATATTCAGTTCTATTTGTATTCTTTCCAGTCTTAACTCAATTTTTTGCCCATTTATATTTCTCTTTCTCTGTTCATTTTTTTCTCTCTACTTCTCGTCATAATATGATTTCATCAAGTTCAATCTGGAAAACATTTATTTCCCAATTTGGATTTGGAATTTCGTTGAAATTGAAATAGTGTACGAATAGAATATCCTCAATGGAAGTTCTAAGCAATACCTCTCAAGAAGGAACATTGTCAAACCATTTCACCTAAAAAATAACTCTTACCAATACAGCCCATCGCAGTTGGATGGAGCCCATAGCTGACCGTCCCACACGTTCAGATAACTTCTGCAGACCTGGTCAGCTTTCTGCGGATCCCAAGCGTTGGAGTGGAACTTCGCGATGCTGAGCCAAACCCTGTATCGCGGGGGAGGCAGAATCATACCGACGTGCCTCCAGTCCGGATATCTAGCGCTGTGTGGCCTGTAGGGCACTGGGGAAGGGGAGACGGCGGTGTCTAGACCCTGCAGATGATAAAGGCAGGTCGTATTCGCTGGCAGAGAATGCATCGGACTCTCGATAACTCCTCGGTTGGTGCCGCGCACCCAGAATTCGCAGTTGCGTTTTTGTTTCACGAATGTGGGAGACTGCTGATCTACGAATTTGACCTGGAATGTTATTGAATTTCATGGAGGTTGATGGGGATGTTCTCACGATAAATTCAAGCGAGTGTTATAACTGGAAATATTTTTATTTACTCTCTTCGAATTCGATGTGAAAAGATGAATGCATTGGGGATTTTCCAAATCAAACTCGTTAATAGTTATTACTTCTATTTTCAATATGACTGATTTATGTTTTTCGCTCCTATATTGATACTGATAGAATATACTAGGTTACAATGTGATAATTGTCCATGGCGCGATTCAGTTGTTCATGAGGTTGGAAAATTGAACATTTGAAATAAAGGTAAAATAATGCAACTTATATCTGCTCCATCATGAAGTAGACTGTAGTCAAAAAATTTCATTTATTCAAATTTTCAACGATAATAATAATGAGGGCTTTTATTGACAGGTTTGAGTAACAGTGTAGGGTAGTACAAACAGAACAAGAATATGAGTAAATAAATCATAAATACACATCTCTTATTTAGGCTATAGCCACCTACATGCCTGTGAATTGACAGGGTTCAAAAAGTTTCCTGAGACAAGTTTTGCCCTTTCACCCAAACTCCCAAATTCAATATGGTGGCACTATGACGTCTTCTCTCATATTGAAACGAATTTCCTGGGTTGAAACCCTAACAAGAAGTGGTACTCCCGGTTGAAGCCACAAATCTTTTGGTGAATTACAAATCTATTTTCGAAGCATTTCTCGGGCGCCAGATTTTAATTGGTTTTTCCCAGATGACAATCAGATGGAGGTTTCTAGAGGCCAGATAATTGTAACAATGATAGAGTACTGATCAATCCGTTATACTCAAATCGAATGTCAATGGCAGTGGTGATCAAACATTCAAAATTCAATAATTTTTGTTTTTTGCATATTCTTTGATGAAGTTTTTTCTATGGTGAAACGAGTAATCTAGAAACATTATATAATGGAGAAGGTGAATAGAATCTGGAAATGAGATATTAACAGGAAACTTTCCACTTTATACTTTGGTTTGACACTTGGCACTATTCATTCAAAAATGGTCCTGTTTATAAATTGCTGAAAATCCAATCGAAATAAGTAGAAACATTTCTGATACTTCACCTTTCATTATGTGGTTGATATTTCCGGTTTCTCCCAGTGATTTGAAAAATGATGATACTCTACCAGAGTAAAAACTCTGGAAGAGGAAAAACTTCCACAATCAGATTTGCGGGTGTGAAAAACTTGGTGAGATTCTTCATCGAAAGTATTGAAGTATTGAATTGATTATTGTAATAATATTCGTGGGGTGAACAAGAATATCAATGATGTGCGTTACCACCTGTGAACCGAAGAACCTGACATTATTATTTTAACTCAAACTCAGATCAATTCATTTACGAATAAGGTACATATGCTTTTCCGAGGTTATGAATTGTATTCTCGCTTCTGCTTCAAAGGTGATGTTCGTCTCTGCTCTAAGAATGATTTAACGTGCCAACCGAAAAAAGGACTCGAACCGAAATATTTTGAAGTTATGTGGTTTGAGCATGTCAATCGTCAACAGGATGAATTTGTCTGCTGCCTTCATTTGTCACCCAACAGTGACTCTTTTGACAGACTACTCGAATTTCTATATGAAAAGATTGCCGACTGATAAATCAACCCACTTGTATGTCCGATACGAATATACAATTTGCCAATACACCTGACCTGTTTCTCACTACTCATTCTGATCATTATCAGATCGAAATTCACCTCTCCTTGGGTATATCTGATCAATCTTTGATTTCGACCACTTGTGTGTATTCAGCTCCAATAAATATCGAGGTAACCACACGTCGTGCCTGGCGTTAGAAGTCAGCCGACTGGGACGGTCTTCAAATGTTTTTCTCTGATTTTCCTTGGAGAAGAGTCGCATTCAAAGAAGCGACGTCAAACTCCAAGTTTGGAAACGAGATCTGAGTATGTGGATGCAAGAATCAGGTGTAGTGCAACAATTGAAGCTGCGAAAGAAGCACATAATCATAGAATTCGTTCAAGACTTGTTGCATGTCCAAATGGTTCTCATTCTTTTTGGTCATTTGCTAAACCTGTCGCTAGAAGGTTCACATTCAATTCATTTTCCCCTACAATCAAAGATGAAAAGTGGTGGATCCGTGGGATGTGGATGAAATCCACTCTTTGGACAGTTTGCAATGAATTGTAAACCATGAGTTGAGGTTAATTTAAATAAGCCAGTTTCATTATATTTTGGCGAGCATACTATTGCAATAGCTTCGGGCATCAGTGATTGATAAGAACAATGAGTGTGAAGATCCACGCTTGAAAGAAATGCTGTTTGCGTAGGATGAGTATGAATCCACCCTATTGTTATTAAATTATGTTGATCTTGGTAATCAAATATTCCTTCCTCGTTCATAATCATACAAGAATCCGATGTTCCTTTTTGCTTTGGTAAAATCATATGAGTTATGATCAAATCATCCATCACTAGTTTTCCTGCTAGTATGCCGCATGTCTCAATGTTTTTGGAAGTATTGCTCTGTGCCATGGCTTGGAACATCGTCATTACTTTCGCTGGTATTACTACAGGACGAATTGCTGCCTTTTCACCAGGTTGAGAAGATCTAGTAGGAAAATGTGATCCAAAGTGTTGAGTAGCTTTTTCACCATCTTTGTCAAAGTTAAAAACAATTCCACATACTGGGCATGAATGAGTTGAAGGCGACAGTGTATCAGGATGTTCGATTTTAACATGAGTGGAGTTAATGCCTTCACTAGTTCCATTTTCTTCTGAGAAGTCACTGGGCCGATAGTTACCTCTTTCAGTGAAGCGAATTGATAATGAACTTGAACTGGGGCTGCTTGGTATCGTTCTGGATGTCGAAATGGAAGATCTTATTACGTCTTCAGATTTGGTGTATTCGTGTATTCTTTGTGGATGATTGAATATTTCATCAAAACTTTTATTTGTAGGAATAGAACCTAGGATAGATGTAGCATTTCCTCTTTGTATGGCAATACTGATGCGTTGTATCAAAAAATTTCTTGCTCTTCCGTCATCTGTTTTATTGATGAGTTTTTGACCAATATGGTTGATCAGTTCAGAGGCATAGCTACCAAAAGTACCGTAAGTTTCAATAGCAACAGGGTAGAAGATAAATTGGTCCCTCAAACTGGAATATTTCCTCAATTTCAATTTTTCAGCTGAATCAGCAGCTCCACCAGCATTTCTCGATGTTGAATCAATATGTGAAGCTGCAACTGTATCGACGCAAGTGAAATCCCATACCAAAGGTTTTCCGTGGCTCCATGGAATTAGAGACATTCCATCCGGTCTCTTACCATCATCACGAATTATTCCTAACGGTTCTAAGATAGCAGGAATATCAGCTGTTGACAAAGCTCGCTTGATCAGATCATTTACTGTTGAATGTCGTGAAAAACGCCCGGAACTGAATCTACAACTTAAACCATTAATCCCTTTTTCGTTGACTATTGAACCACATCTGCATTTATGACTCACACAGATCGAACACCCTAAACGTAGACCCACGCAAATCCTGAAAGATTCATCATCCAACAAAGTTTCAAGGGAAGCTACAGGAAGTGCATTGAGCCACGCTCCAGATTCCTTTGTATTTACTGCCTTGAGACGAGCCCTTTCAAATGGAGAATTCACAGCCGAGTCGAGGAGTTGTTTAGATGATAATTCAATAAGAGGAATATCCCAAGATTTTTGTGAAATAGGTTTTATCGGTGTAGAGATACCAGTTAAAGAGCACCAAATAGATTCACATTCCATATAGTAGATATCAATAATATCAGTAAAAGAATCAGGTAAAATGTGATTGATCAGATGGTGGATGCTATTATAGGAAGAAAGGAATGCTGGTAAAGAGACTGAAGATGCTTGGCGGATACCCAGACCACCCTTTCTCACAGGAAGTATTGCTTGAAGCCATGTAGTTGGGCTAAAATCATTGTTGGTAATCTGCTCTAAAATTGTACAGTGTTGAGTCGAAGATATCCAGTAACTTCTGGCAACGCCACGTGGGACAACATCTCAATGTATAGGTCAATTTTGGTATTGCTAGACAATTCTTCAAGAGAAAATAGCCAATATGTTTCGGAATGGTGTCAATGCGGGATGCCATTGAACATAAAGATTTTGTTTTCTGGTTTAAGCATTCTGCTAAAGCTTCTTCCGAAATGGGTACGCCAAGAAGGTTCCAATTATGTTTCTCCACAATTTTTATATCGCAGGCCAAACTATGAAATTTTCTTGATATGCTATCTGAATTTTTGTTCAAAATGAAAAGTTCGCATTTTGAGAAATTCAGTTTCAGGCCAATTTTTTCCGATAACGAAATAATCTTCTTGAACTGTTCTAAAATTGCATCAGCTTCACCCCCTATGGAACCATCATCAAGATACCAGCAATTGAAATCGGCCTCGATTGATTTTGTTAAGCTGTCAATACATAAACAGAAGAGTGCTGGGCCCAATGGATCTCTTTGTTGTACACCTCTTTCTGATAAAATAACGTTATTTCCAAAATTTCAAAAGGTAGGGTTTTGGTAACATTGAACAAGAAAAGAGAAAAGATGTGGTATTGTATCTTTTACTCTTTCTAGAAGAATATTCCTTCGGATCATATTGAAAGCGTTCTGGAAATCTATTTTCAGGAATGTGATAGAATCAGGATCTGGATGTTGATTCAAAAATCGTCGAACTGCGTGGGCAACGGCTTCGCATCCACCTGGGGTTCCAAAACCAAACTGAATTGGACGAAATAAGTTGCCTAATGATTCTTTGACCTTCGAACTGGCAATTTTTGCTACAAGACGTCGAAAAACTGTACCGACCGCAATTGGTCGGATGCCACCATCTTTTTTTTTTCAGGGCAACTAAGGAGGCTCCATACAGTATTGGAAGTACGTCGTGGTTGACTTTACCACTGAGCAAAAAGTTACAGAAAGAAGTCAAGGAACATAAGAGTTTCTCGCCCATGAAACCAGAGCTTTTAGAGAGCAAATCTTGAAGATGTGATGGCCTCAAGGAATCTAGACCACCAGAAGATCCAGTACGGAATGATTTAACTGCATTCAAAACTTCAATTTCGTTCACTTGTAGTGGATCAAAATCTGCACTTCCGCTATAAACAAATCTAGTATCACTCGGGTGCTTTGATCGAAGCTCTGATAAAGTTTGATTATCAAAAGTTGCAATAATGTCAGTGGACGTCAAAATGCGAACAGCGGAAATTAGATCTCCATCAGAAACTTTATTCACGATCAACTTATTCAGGTTTGGTTTCAATGGGGAAGTAGGACTACATTCTGCCATATATTGTGATGTGTTGTTATTCCTGATTTTCTTCTTGATGATCGACGCAAGGGAATCCTTTCGCTTTCCACGGGAAAGTGGAATACAGAAAAATTTATATGCGAAAAATAATAGATCTTCCCATGCTTCTAAGGAGTTGGAATCTATACAATTATCAATTGCTATGCTCAAAGCTTCAGCAGCGTTCATCCTGGCGGATTTTGGAATCCTTTTGGCAATGTGTGAGTTCAGTTTAAGATTTGCTAATTGGGAACTCAGACGGCTTGACGGAGAATTATTTCCAGATAATAACGACGTTTCATCGGAATCCAAGAATCCATCGTGAATTTGGGAACTAACGTTCTTCTTGGATGGGGAGTGCATTTTTTTCATGTGAATGTTCATACCTCTTTTAGTTTGAAAACTTCTGCTGCATATTGAACATTGAAAGTCCAGGTGGGTTTCTAGGACTTTTGAATTCATTGAATCCTCCATGTTTGACAGCGTTGACATTTTCGATCCAAAATTTTACTCGAAATGAAACTTTCAATTGGTAACTATCAATGTAAATGGTGGATAGTATGAATAAGAACTGTTAAAAACCGAACTTGAATAAAAAGGTATAGATAAAAATTCAAATATTGAATATAAATTGAGTCTGACAAAATGACGTTCGAATTCAAGTTGACATATTATCTACCTTGGACTCATCGGGAAAAGATCCCACGAATATCACGCCTGTAGACAGTCATATGCCTGCAATGATTTTTTACCAACAACATATACGAAATATTTCAATGGTTTTAAATATGACCAAGACTTGCGGATCTGATGAAAACCCAGCAATTGTTCTTAAAGTGTGTGCGTCTGAATTGACCCCAGTGCAAATTATTCAACTTCTTGTATGATTTTTTAATACGCATTTCGACATCAAATATCAGCCAGTGACTGACTTATTGGCGTATAATTCATATAATTGGCAGCATTTCATCGAATGGTTTGCCTTCTAAGTTGTGTTGGAGAGTGTCTTGTCTGATAGGTCTCTGTATGTGCTTGTTGATGGAGTATCGTCTGATATTCTCCCAATAAATGTAGGTTTTCTTCAGTTTTCAGTTCTGGCACCCACTTCATTCCTGCTTCATATCAATGATTCGCTACAGAAAATATCTTCGTCAGTACATAGATTTGCGGACGACAGTACTATTCATACTAGTTTCTCTTCCAGAGTCCCCATACCAGCACAAGAAACGAAAATTCAGAGAAGCACTAGCGTCAATAGAATCAACGATGGTGGACTTCAACGCTGGAAAAACCCAGCAATGTCTCTTCCCAAAGGATCTATCTTCATTTAGTATTCACATGGCACGAGTAACTATGCCTACAAAGTCGATTATTTTCATGCTAGAAAGAACGAACGGTTTTAATCTCTCATGGGGAAACCTTGTGAGAGCGATCGCAAAGGTTGCTTCCCAGAAGCAGAAGATTTTTTTTCCGTGCATTGAAGTTTTGTAACGGAATGTAGATTTGAGCCACCATTGAAAAATTAAAATTTTTTCTCGTCAATGATTATTCACTTCGTTGAGACATTTTATTCTGCTCGTGGTGTGTGACACAATCAATTAACATATCTACTAATATTAATCTGTGGATTCGAACAAATAGAAAATCTGTATATGATCGAAAATATTATTCACAGAAATGATATCTCATGGGAAAACCATCGATCGCTAAGGGTGCTTCCCGTAAGCTAGGATCTCCATTTCATGCGAAGAAATAATTCACTTCTAGTCAGCTTCTGAATGATCCCCAATGCACAGATACAACCTGTCATGAAATAAAGGTCTCATGTATGGGGCTCGGCAATGAGATATAACGGTAGGAGATATACAAGTAATTCATTTAAATGTTACAATTCTATTCTATATTTAGTTCAGTGTCGCTATCGCTATCCTCATCTAAATTAATTATAATTGGCGCAATTGATTTTACAGAAAGGTACGAGTTTTATAACATGACTAACAGAACTTTTCCAACTCTCGGTAGGAATGTCATTCATACAGTATCTAATCAATTCTACCACACTACCACTTGAAGTCGGAGAAGTATTTTTTCCGCGCACGCTCGATTTAAGTTGGTGCCACATAAGCTCTATGGGATTGAACACGCAGTAGTAGGGAGGTAGTCGTAACACTGTATGTCCCAATTCTTCTGCAATTGTATCACAAACTTTTTTTTTAAAGAAAATGACTGCGCACTTGTAAAAGTTCATTTTTTGTATAATTTTCCTCAAAATTATAAGTCATTTGCAGCCATGAAGTTTTGAATCTTCAATTTCTTATTCTTTGAGCCAGGAATTTTTTGCAATTGTCGACTATGATAGCTTGCGTTGTCCATTACTATAACGCTGTTTGGCGGAATGTTGGGTAACAGACAATTTTTAAACCAATCTTCAAAAAGCTCTGCTGTCGTATCTTCGTGATAATCAACACAAGAGTCTTTAATATTTTTGGCAGAAAGCCACATAGCGTTTGGGATCCAACCATTTTCTGGTCCTGCGTGTAATATTGTAATTCTCTTCCCTTTATTTGATGGTGCTTTTGTTTTACACTCATCAGAGGAATCAGACCATCCTTTGGAAGGGGTGTCATGCGTGTCAAACCACGTCTTGTCGAGGTAGAGTATTGGCCGATTTTTACACCGGTATTTTCTTATTGACGTTATATATTCAGGACGCCAGTTTATTAAACGTATGGATTCCATTATTACTTGTCTCCTGACAATTTTGCGATATTTAAAGCCCATTGCAGACAGAGCTCGCCAAAGAGTAGTGAGGCCACAGTTGATGTGAGTTTCGTCATTGATGAGCCGCTGTTTCAGACTTTTGATTGTAGGGACACGCTGCTCATCGTACATAGTGTAGATTTTTCGCCTTATCAAATCTTTTTCCCAGTCGTCTAGACTTTTTGTGAGACCGGAATCTTTACGCTTTTTTTTGATTCCATGGAATTTTCAACAATTCGTCTAACTGAAGTAAGAGGCACCTTCATCAAATTACTGGTTACTTTTGCTGCAGCACCCGCGTAACTATACACATTTTTTATAATGATTTTCGCGTCACAAGATAAGTGATTCTTTTTTAACGAACCACTGGAAGAAGCACTATTACTTCTTATCCACGGACGCCACATACTGCTTATTCTGTACGTTGGGGTTTAAAATATTTGCTAATAATGTCTGTGATAACAAATAAATGTTATAAAATTATTGCACGCCGTAACACAAGTGAACACTTCCAATGAAATACAAAGACTAAAATGAACAAGAAGTGTAAGCTGTAATCCTCTACAATTCCTCTCTGGTGTGCATCTCGGATTTTACAACTTAAGGGTCTAATTGGTTTTATTATAATCCTTCAGTCATACCATTTATTGTGAAAACTACTATACCAGTCTTCGGAACAACTAATTTTTCAGGACACTATTCGATATTTCCTTGTTTCCCTTGAGGAAGGTTCGAAATTTTCTTCAGTTTGTTTTTATGATGTTTGATTTGGGACCAATATAAGTGAGGAATCTCTGATTATGTACAAGTCTACATTTAGGTACATGTAAATATTGATTGACCCTTGTTCGAGTGAGATATGCATGGGATACATATGTTCTAGTAGAGTTCAGTACATACATTAATCACTGGTGAATGTACAATTCTATTATAGTATAAATATCTAAGTAAGTGAGTTATTCATCAGCCCAAGAAAAATTACATTTATAATTAGGGACTAACAATGAGCACGAAATCATGATAAGAAGTATTGGAAGTGTGAAAAAAACAGAAATATGTATAAACGAACATATTGAGGAGCAGTCAAAAATGGAATTGCTTTAGGCAAAGCTCTATTGAGCGAAGGAAAAAATTTAACAAACAAAAAAATAATAAAAGAAAGAAAACAAAAAGTGTATGAAAATGTTTTTTTGATGGAAATTAGCTGAATAAAAACTTTTTCAAACTCTGCTTGATTTTATCGTCGATTGATACTCTCTTATTTCATTTTGAACTGAATTATATATCATGACACCAATAAAATATATTGATTTTTGCCAATATCTAATTGAATTTTATTCGTTGCCAACAATTTTTTCATTCTTGTAGAGTGATTGTGAATATGACAAATTTCGTTGAAAATGAGATTAGATTTTTCAGTACTAATTCCGATGAAGTGGATGAAACAGCTGATTCTGGGTTCATGAAGAAAATTCATGTCTAGTAGTTTGTTTGACTTGCATAAGTTTGATGTCGATTTTGAATAAGATAATTTGTAAAAACATTTGATTGTTTTGTTTTGTAAAATTTTGTGAGGTTTCATTAAAGGTTTACTTGCTGTACCCCAGACCGAAATGAGATAATGTACTTGTGAATAAATGAGACTGAAATGAATAGTTTTCAAAATTCTCAGAGAAAGGAAGTGTCTCATTTTGAAAATAATTCCAATAATAGGAGATATTTTCTTTCGAATTTTTTCAATGTGTTTATTCCACGATATTTTTTCGTCAATATATAAACCTACGAGTCTGGTTGTTTCTATATATTTGATAGAATTGTTATTGAGAATCATTGGATCGGATGGGGCGTTGGCTACCCTCTTAGCTATGTTCATATATGAGGACTTATTGAAATTCATTGTTAATTTATGTTGATGTAGCCAAATGGCAATTCTATCCAAATCAGACTGCATATAAATTTCGATTTTTTTATAACTGTCCGAAAAATATATGATGGTGGTGTCATCAGCAAATAATTTGACTCTTCCATTCAACATCAAATCGATCGAGAATTGAGCCTTGAAGTTCACCACAGGAAAAATTTTCCAAAGGAACTTTTTTGATCATCTATATAAACATACTGTATTCTATCACATAAATAATTTTTGAACCATTCGAAGAGATTACCTCCGATTCCTATATCGAATAATTTTTTCATCAGTATGCTATAGCCAACGTTATCGAGGGCCTTGCACAAATCCAGAGACAAAAGACAAAATTTTTTATTTTCATCAATTTCCGCTTGAATTTTAGAAATGAAATCCAAGACTGCTGTCTCTGTATCTCTAGATCTGCGAAAACCATAGTGACCACCATATAAAAGATTATTGCTTTCCAGAAAATTCAAAAGTCTAATATGCAACAATTTTGCTAAAATTTTAGCAAAAACTGGAAGCACTGAAATTGGTCGGTAACTATTCACATCATTTTTCTTACCACTTTGAAAATGGTTGAAACTTTTGGAATTTTCATTTCATTTGATATAATTCCAGTTTCGAAAGATCTCGACATTATGAATTGTGAAATCTGCGATACTTCAATTTTGACTGCATTCACAATATTCTCATTGAATTCATCGAAACCAGACAGACGCTTTCAGAAACAGAAGTAATTTCCAAAAACATGGATGAAATGCTTGAATGATCTTCAATTGATTTTGGGGTGTGACGGATGGCATGTGATAATTTACTACCTATTGTAACGAAATGGTTGTTGAATGTCTCACAAATTTCAAGTGGAACGTCTATTTTCATATTATTCACATTTAAACTTTCGATATTTTCATTATAGACATTCGAATAATTGAGTAATGATTTAATACCTTACCACATCAGTTCGGGAGTTGAATTGCTGAACTATTTTTGATAATATTTATATTTTTTCGCCTGTTGTTTTTTTAACTAATCTGTTGAAAAAATTATATTTCTCAGGATGTTTCTTTTTGGTATTGAAGTGTATGCTGCGCCTTTTTGATGAATTTGCCAACTGACCATCAAACCATGGATTTGAATTTTTGTGTGGGAATATTTTTTATAGAAGAACATGAAATGAATGTTTTCAATAATTTTTCATCAGCATCGTTAGGATTGGGATAAAGATAGATCGTATTTCTGAGATCTTTCAATTTCTGTCTGAGTCTGTCATTGTCAAATATTTAAATTTTCATATTGATGGTTGAGATTTTAACTTTGTGATTTGTATTTATACATGAAATATACATTTTATGATCACTGATACATTTGTGATGGATAGGTGAATTTCTTTCATAGAATTTGTGATAAAATGATCTATAAGGGTAGAGCTATTATTTGTTTCTCTGGTAGGAATCTTGTTGTTCACTGGAAATATATGATTGGATCTATAGATATCCATTGGTGAGTTTGTTTCAGTATCATCCGACAAAATATTAACATTCATATCACCAAAAAAGATACTATAACATTCGTAGAGATTTATGTTTTCGAGCATTTCATCCATGAATTTCAAAAATAGTTTATTTCTTAATTTGGGTGGCAGATACAAACCACAAAAAGGCAATTAGGTGATTCAATTTTTAGAAGGATGAACTTTAGCAAATTTTCTTCTTCATGTCAAATTCAATAGTTCTCTTGATGAAAATACCTACTCCACCTCCTCATTTCTCTCTGCTCGATGCAAAACCATCAAAATTATAAAACTCTTGTATTTCTTTGTTCAACCAAGTTTCTGATATGATAGATATTTCAATGTTCAGTTCATGGAATATAATTTCTAAGTCATCCATTTCAATTATGGTTGATCTTGAATTGAGGTATAACATTTTGAGATGTTCATTGTTGGAACATTTGAACTCCGAAATTGATGTTAATTCAAGTATATCGACGTTGCTATATTCAACCATTGAAATGAATTTGAGTTGATAATTTGCTTTCTTAATATTTTGGTACTGAACATTTACTGTTGGATACTGAATGATTTGCAATATAATTCGTTTTATGATGAAAGTTTGAGTACTGACAATTCATACATTTCATGTCACTTTGATTGATCAGGCATTTATTCTCTGAATAATTTCCTTCACACCGGGATCAAATGGAATTTTTTCGAATTTTATTTTGTTGTATGATTGAATCTGTAGCATTTGAAACATTGAGTTATTTGATTGTTCTCAAAAACCATACAATTCTACCAAAACGAATATTCTACCATTATTTTGCAATATCTTCTTGAAACGATTTCCATTTACTTCCACAAAAGCGGTAAACGTCTTTTTGTCTTCAAAATATTTGATGTAGTGTATTTTGAAAGTGTCTGTTTCAAGAATCATTGAATTTTGTTATCTAATAATGTGTTCTAGTTCCTCTTTGTTGATTTTCTGATCCAATCTAATTCTAACTTTTGTGATTTCTGAATTCATGAGTTTTTGGAAATCAGCACTATATTCATTCACTAGTTTATTAATAATTTTGCTTCGTAATTTTGTACATTCTTCCTTATTTCCACATACAATTTTCAGGCCACCATTTTTTATTGTGTTGATTTGATCAATATTAATCCCCAATTCTGCTAAATTCATGTTTTTGTTCAAGTCCATTCTAGTTTCCATCACAGGTTGAGAAGTTTTTGAGGCTTAAGTATGTAGAGTGGTTTTCAAGCAGTTGGGCATTTTATTAGTGACTATGTTCGAATAGGTTGCCTTGATGGTTTCATTAGAAGTTTGTTCTGCTGATGGAAAAAAACTTACTTTGTCATCAATTTTGTCATTACTATTCCTCCATTTTTTTTACACTTTTGGCAGGTTACTTTGCTTATTTTTTCTTTCAGTAAAACAATTTGTTTCATTAGAAGATTGTTAATTTTTTCTTCATCTGATATGATGGTTCCTTTATCTTTTATTATGTTTTTCAACAGAAAAATTTAATCCTCCAAGTTTTGAGATTCACATCTTGGTCTTGAAATCTTTGCAGCTAAAGATGGACCACATTCTTCTCTATCTTGAATGGAAACCAGAAAATGTTCCATGAGAGCTTTTTGGCTATTTGTAACTGTATTTTCAGGATATTTTGGAGGATCGTACTTGCAATCAGTTTCAGAGCCCGTAATATCACTTTCCCACTCCACTGGAACTGGAGTCTCGTTTTCCTTTTATATGATATATCTGAATCTTATCATTTTCAAATTTGGTATTGATTTTTTTTGCTGGCTTCAACTTCATGAGGTACAGGAAATATACTCCATATAGTTGATAGAACACTGATTTTAAATTTTCTTTATGGTATCGAAAGCTCATGAACATTTGGTTCACCATTTCGAAAAATGCTTGTTCAGTAGACATATTTTTATATGTTGTAAACGACTTCTTTCAATGAAGTGTGAATCTTACTTCTATCAATTTTTAATATTATCCATTCAAAAACGTATTTCCATTGAACATTCTTCGATTATTCAGTACATACTTCTTGAATCTTCACGACTATATCTATTATGGGAATATTTTGAAATTTATCATTTCTATCAATTAATCTGAATGAATATTTCGACAATTCATTGGATACTCTTCCAGTCTCGTTTGAAGTCTTTTTGAATTCCAAAAAATTTAATATCTTAGCCCCGTTTTCAGCACTATTTTTACCGCCTGATTCTTTTTATTAATTTTCGCAGATATTTGCCAAAAACTGGACCCATTTCTTGTAGTAATTCGTTTATAGCTTTCGCAATGTTTATGGGCGGAAAAATGTTTCAATTTACAATTATTTTTTCATTCGTTATTTCCACCAATGACTGAATCAAAAAAATTATATCTCACCAACAATGCATTTGTTTATAACATTTTTTTCAATAGAAGTGAGAACAACTATTCGCCCAGTTCTCTATGATTGAAAAATGGAAAAATCGGATTATTCGAAACAAAAAAAAAGACCTACTCGTCGTTTCTGTTTGCATACCTTGAATTGATTATAAAAGATAAGTCTTCTCTTAGAGGTCTACTCTGGGTAATTTCAATAATAGACTTGAAAAGTGATAAAATTCAGGTCTCCAGTTGGAAAAACTACATGTAAAGGATAATTGTTCATCTACGTACAGCTTATCCATTCCAACTCGTCACATGGGGCTGCGCACTGAACTAACTGTGATTTTTGAATGTCTGATCGTTCCGCATTGCGCAATACGACATCATACTGTACTGTATTATATTATCCAGAATTTTTTCATTCTTCGATATTTAAATTGGATGAGTTGATTTTTGTTCTGGTAAAGGGAGCATCTCTCCATTTTTAGCCGTATTTTCATCTCAATTAATTGGTGAATATTGGTGGTGCAGTTTCGGAGATACTTTTTGTAGTAAATTTTCCCCTTTCTGGGAATATTTTTCGATGTTTGGATATTGGCAGTACTTTTGGGATATGTGCAAAAAATGGCACTAATTTTCTTTGCTTATTTTTTATGAATTTATATTCGAAGAGTTTCTGGATGCTATTCTGCAAGATAACTGGTAGTATGGGTAATGTGTCCGATAAAATAACACCATCCGAGAGAAATGCCAGGTGGAATATGATGAGATGTTGCCACCTCAATTCAATCAACCGAGATAATCTGTGCGAGTGGTTAGGCCATGGATCAGTAACAATAATTCATAAAGACTTCTGAGAGTTTTTTGTGTGGTCAAATCATTTCATCATGAGCTCAGAAATGGATGCGATGAAATGTATGTGTCCACTGAAGAAACCAAGTGAATAGCAAGATCATCTTGAACTTTCGACAAAATTCACTATGAATCGACGTATTCCATGGTCAATTATATTTAAAATAATGAATTATCCTGGGATTATAGTTTCTTCAAACTGTACTATATTGCACTCACCTCAACTTCTAATTGAAATCCATGCAACGCCTGCGCTGGCGCTGGATACAGAAACGTTCCATATGGTGATGTCGAAAATTCCACCAAGAGCTCATGACCGCTAGAAACTGCCTGAGGTACCGCTTCACCTCCACCACAAAATTTAAGGATGATTGGATCTCTTGTAGTGTAACCGTCGTAGACTGTCACATAGTCTTGTACTTCGTCGCATGCGTCCCATACTTTCAACTCCAGGGGTGTTGCTGTTCCGTAAAGGGCTGATTGGCTACGTATCGAGATCAGCTGGCCCTTGGGCTGACGAACTGTTATTAAGGCATGTTTGCCTGAAATAAAAATGACCAGTGAGCTACGATCACTCAATACAATGGTGGTGTATATTCTATTCGGGTCACTAAATATTTCATCAGAAAGTATTCATTCTGTATCAATATCGACGATTTCTACTTATTTCCAGTTACTCAGTTAATTGACGACACTTTCCATCTTTTTCCGTAGGAATCAAGTGTAAGGAATTACGGTAATATAATTCTGATATTACTTCTTTTCAGTAATTTAATTTTTCTTTTTTTTTTAGAGAAAAAAAAACATCGCAATTTTTTCGGGCTCAAGGGCCGTGGTCTGGAATTTTGAGTTCCAGAGCTTTCGACTGCATCTTCAGCGGCGTGGCCATTCATAGTCGAACTACTCTGTGAGTCTACTATTCAGTACCGACCGGACATAAAAGATTAAAGTACTCAGTTTCTCCTTCAACATCTTTAATATCATATGGTGGTAGAACACAAGAGAAGGAAGTGGTATGTTTATAACAGAGCTTGTGACATTTTGTTAAACCAACTGTCTCATCGATAGTGAGTTCATTTGGATATTAATTTGATTTTACTAAACATAACCTATAACTAAATTTCATACGTGATCACATATCACATATCACTTAGGTGAGGTTAGGAGGTGTGACCTATGGAATGCCAAAATTTGAATTCGAATATCTTGTTCTAGAGGTTGTCAAAAGGCAAAAGCGTTGATGCAATGTAATGATATTTGGACAAAAAAAGTCAACAAAAAATGAAAGTATCAATGCTGGAAAAACTGACGCTTTGAACTCACGTTACTCAATACTGAACTAACTTGTCTCATCAATGTTAGAAGAATGGGAAAGTTCAATGAAGCTAGGACAAAATCAAGGCCCTTGAAGGGTCAGCTACTTTGAAAGACTCTGAATTCACGAATGTAGTGTGAGAAAACCAATAGAGTCACTTTTCCCAAGACTTCAAAAACTGGTTATCAAATTATTGAAATATGACGTAACTTCAAAATCCCCGGTAAAGAACTTTATATACCTGACCTGTTATCGAGAAGCCCTCTCGAAGATAAAAAAGATACAAATGATATTGATGATTTTTTCATTCGCTCTACATATATCTATACATCTTGCTAGAGTTACATTCTTGATACCCAATAGTTTCTCCCTCAAGTTATCAGAGAAGATTCCACAGATGATTCTATCCCTGATGAGGGATTCTTGCAAGTTTTCGAATCCACAGTTAGCTGCTTTTTGTTTCAACTCTGTTACATACTGGTCTATAAGATGAGATTCCTTTTGATGACATGTGAAAAAAATTAACAATCAATCAATCAATCCTTCATTTGATCCATAAAAGAGCATAAAGTGCTATTGGACAAGTCATATAAAACTGTTTAAGATATGAACAAGTTCATAAATATCACAATATAGTCTAAATATACAATATACTCATACTACTGCACACTAAATAGAAATTCAAAGAATTCCTCAACCGTATAAGGACATGATTCTAAATTTTTTTTTTTCTAAACAGGCTGTTAGTCAAGTTTTTCACATGTCGGGGCAAACCGTTATAAAGTCTCGGACCAAGATGACCAAATGATTTGAGGCACAATGATGAAGACGTGACTGGTATATTCATATTGAGTATTTTTAATTTGAGTGTCATAATTGTGATTTGAGTTATTCGTTTTAAAATTATGTTTATTTTTATGCGTATAGAATAATACTTCTGATATATAAAGGCCAGCAAGAGGCAGTAGCTCAAACCTCTTGAATAAATCGCGACATGAAACCATTTTTGTCACACCTGCTAGAACTCTCACAATTCGTTTCTGTACCAGAAATACCTTTTGGGCAGCACTGGTATTACCCCAAATGATGAGGCCATAAGTTAATCTTGATTGAATTTCACCGAAGCTGAACGATCAAAAACACGTTTTAAGTGTCTCAACAAATAACAATATGTATTCAAACTATTGCAGAGTTTATTACAATGAGTTTGGAACTTGAGATTATCATCAACATAAATTCCCAAAAATTTTAAACACCTCCACAACCGTGTTATCAATATTTATATGTGGCCTAGTATTTTTTACATTTTGAACGGTTCTAAAAACAAGTGCTTTGGTTTTACAAGTATTGAAAAACAAAGAATTATCAGAGAACCAATTATGTAAACGGTTCATGTTAATTTCAATTTGATTTTGAAGTTCAGGTGGATTATTAGACCCTAACAAAATGGAAGAATCATCTGCATACAGGCAGACAAAGCAGTCTTGTAAAACAGTTGGCATTTCATTAATATATAATATGAACAGTATAGGTCTCATAACCGATCCTTGAGGTACACCGATGTTATTTTTTAATGATTTAGAAAATATTGAATCATGGTGGTGGCTATCTGAATATTGAATTTTAACCGATTGTGTACGTCCAGGCAAGTAGTAGATGAACCAATCAAGTTGAGTTCCTCTTATACCATATCTCGATAATATCTCCAGAATAACGACAGTCATCGGTAATGAGTAAGCCTCTGAAGAAGCTGGCCACTCGCGCTAGCGAAACGGCAGGAAGAAATTCCAAAAAACGACGGCCTTCAAGACCGAAGAAAAGTAGTTATATCAATGATCAAATCTCAGGGATCAAATGAAACCACTTTTCGATGTGAAAAGGAATGTTGAAATCATGACATCCAACCAAAAACAAAATTCTAAGTTTCACAAAAAAATAAGAAAAAACTACCAATACTGAATGGTTCTGTCATGGTACAGGAATCAACAAGAAATTGGATTCCCGGTGAAATCGTAGAACAACTTGATGAGCCAGAAAGTAATCTAGTTCACACAGAAGATGGAGGAAATTAAAGAAGAAATCGTATTCATTTGAGACCCATTGCTAGGACTCCGGAGCCAGAAGATATGTCTGAAGGAAAGATAACTTTAACAGATAAAGGAGAAAGAAGACAAGGAAAATCAGTAGAAGAAACTCCATCAAGATCTGAGTCTCAGTGTGCTTCAGAGCCGAACCAAAGGAACACAAGAATTATTAGGCCACCCTCAAGATTCAAAGATTTCATATGTTCATTCAATGACTCCCAAGGAGGGGAATGTATCATGATAGACTGTACTAATTCAATCATTATCATGAGTTACTGAACTATGAAAAACAATGTTGTCAGTTGATAATTCATATTTGTCAGATTGAAAAGTAATTAAATCTTACGAAATACTTTTAGTTCTGCAAGTTAATTCATTTATATATATATATTGACAACATTACAAGTAGTAGCTAGAGATAACACTGGAATCTATCAAAACATCACAACAACTGACTGCTCATTATTACAGGACGGCAAAATTTCAGCATGGTGCGATGCAAATCATCTTCAACTCAATACTTCCGAATGTTACCTTGTATCCAACCCACTTAGGTTAGACCATCGACATATCCCTACAAAATTAACCAGACCAACTTGAATCATTTCAATGAAATACGTGACTTTGGTGTGACTTTCGAATGAAAAATGCCTTCTACTCATCATTTCCAAAAAACGATTTCTGCTGCTAAAGAAATGTTAGGTTTGATTATTGCGAAACAGCAGAGAATTCCCAGACATTTTAGTTCTTAAACTACTATTCAATGCTTACGACCGTAGTCAATTAGAAAACAGTTTTCAAATTTGGGCTCCATATCATGTAACTCAAATACGTCAGGTAGAGCGAATTCATAGATAGTTCTTGAAATATTTATGCTTTGAGAAGCATGGTTTCTATCTCGACTGAGGAATTGTTTATTCGACCTCCTAAATAATAATAATAGCCGCGAATATTTGTTGAAAAATATATCTGAAACTTTTCCTAGAGACCAATTACCCTCACACCAAACTGATATTTTTGCACTCGACGCGAATTTCGCTAACAAGGTTGGCGTCTTCACATGAAGAAAATTGATACTACAGTATCTTCTCCTGAAGATGCTAACAGGAGCTTGAGAATTTGGTCGCCACCCAGCAGATGGCGTTGCTTCTTGAAGATTTACACCATCTGCACCAGTTGTAGAGATTTACTTCGTAAGGAGTGGATAGTTTGAATTGTATGTGTTCACATTCCAGCCAAGTGTCACTAATGAGACCTGGTGAGTCGAAACATCTGCCTGGCATTGGATTTGTGAGTGCAATAATTTCGAACATAGAAATTCTGATTTCTGTGAAGGTTCGCAGCTTTCTGAAAGTTGACCGAAGTCGATTCTCGATCGCGGCGGGTCATTTGTTGCGGCCCCGCCGTACGATGGCCATCTGTAAGAGGTCTCCTCTTCTTAGTGCAGTGGAAGTTTGAGACTTTGGTTATCAACCAGCAGATGGCGTTGCCTCTTGGAGGCTGATACTATCTGCATCAGTTTCAATATTTTTTACAGCGCGTACTGTTCCTAAAATTATACATTGCTGTATTACCCAGGAAACTATTTGATTTCTGACGTACATATGCTGAACGATTTGATAAATTTAATTTGTATTCTTTGGAGAGGTATGGTATCTTGACTCCGATCGTTATTATTCTGCTACGTTTGTTTTAAATTTTCTGAATATCAATACCTATGGCTCGGTCAAAGTATTCACATTTTCATGAGAGAGTCATGTTATATCTCTCTTCTTTCCGCTCGTTTTTTTGATAATTGAATACAAATGCACTTTAATGGATACATTTGAGTTTCTGAACAGAAAACGAACAGTGAAGTTCTGGAATCCTCTTTCCTTATAGGGTTTTTCCTTCAGACCCCTCCGTTCGAAGTTCCTGGAATGGTGGTCTGAGGTTTGCTGGAATACAAGGTCAAAAATATGATATACGTTATAGCTGCGTAATTACAACGACGTAGTTCTGGATAGAGAGCCATTGTATTTTTTCACATAACAGTTTCCATTTTTATGAAAAAGTTGATGCTATATACTGTAGCAACATTTTAGGCATGGGTTTTACTGAAACTGGGTTGAATTCAATATAGTTTCCTTCTTCTTCGACAGGTTCTTCTCTTTTTGGAAATAATTTCAAAAGGGCTTGGAACTTGTTCTTATTTCTCGGTGGTGAGGGTGGATTGTCGTTTCTTGATGTCACAATACTTGAATTTCTCTTATTCTTACATTTACAAAAACATTATAGAACAATTAGAAAATTTTTTAAGGCAGTAGTACAATAGGTGAGCCATGAAATATGTTTCGTAATGAAAGGTTGATTAATCTATTTGTCTTATTAATCTGAATATTCATCCAATTTGTATGATACTGTATTCGAATCATCAACATCAATTTCAGAGGTTTCAGTTTTGGGTAATCTATATTTTCAAGAAGTCCTGGACAACAGTGAAAAGGTATCAGGATTTCATGGATTTTGTATGTAATATTTTTCTCAATAAATGGAAACTTCTTATAGCATGAACTCTCGTACTTTCAATAGTGCATGGCAATTTTCATTCATTTTCAAAATTGTATTTGTTTCAATACTTAAGTTTTTTCTTCTTTTTCTTTTTTGTTACAACATAGTAACAGGTGAGTGAGCTGAGGGAATTATGAGCCATGTATTGAAATTTATTTCAAATATGTTATAATCTTCTGCAAAAAGCAAAATCGTTTTACAAGCTTTTGTTGATTCCAATCTGAATATTTGAGACTCAAAAATTGCGTTATTATTGTTACGAATATGAAACCCTTCCTTTAGGCCCATGGCTTCCTGCACGCCTATGCCTAGGTGATTCCATCGTCTGTCATCGAGATTATCCAGAATGCTCGAGATACCAACCGCATTTGTTCACACACGGAAATAACCATTGCGAAAGTTCTAGAAATGTCGATGCCCGTTCGAATACGTGAAATTCCAGAACCGTGGACCTATATACAGGCTGTCCGATATAAAACTCTGCCGGTATATATCTGGAAAATGAAAGACCATCCATATTTCGTGAAAGCAGATGATTTCGATGTCAAGGGGTCCTCTTATTCATGTAGAGTTCCAGCACTAAGCGTCATCCGTTAGGGCGTCGCGTAGATTCTCAAATTCGATTTTGGATTCTGCATCAAATTCTGAATTCAGCCATATAGCACGCTTGTAGTTTTCCTTGAATACTGATGGAAAAGAGGTAATTTCATTGCATATCATAAAGAGGGGCATGAATAAGTCCGAATGAATGCAATGACACGAATTTAATGAAATTAATCCATAAGTTAATATTGCATTGCCTGTTCAGTTTCATCTAGTTGTATGTTTCTGTAAAATCGCAGACAATAAAAACTTAAATGAATGTTTCAAATTACCAAAAAAATCTTTTACTTCGACCATTGCTCGACTAACACGATAATAACGAAAACTCTTAGGCTGGATTCAGACAGATCCGAAATCCGATCGTACGACGATCAGATAGCTTTCTGATTGGTCTAAATTTGAATTCAGACAAATCAGAGAACTAACTGATCGTCGTACGATCGAATTTTGGATCTGTCTGAATGCAGCCTTACTGTTGAAATGAATCATTTCAGTGAGTGTTCGAACTTCCCATTTCCACAAAGAATACATATAGTACATCTTTGTAGTAATTCTCGATTCGTGACAGGTGAAAGCGTCTCTCGCAATATGGAAGCATAAACATTTGTGATATTATTTTCCAAATCATCTACATTTCGTGGACGTTGCATATAAACTAAGACGTCGTAAGTATAACTACTGCTCTTCGGGCTTGAAGGCCGTCGTTCTTTGGAATTTCTTCCTGACGTTTCGCTAGCGCGAGTGGCCAGCTTCTTCAGAGGCTTATTCATCTCCGATGACTAAACAGTTCGATTTCTCAAGGCGTATTTATATTGATGCAGGTAGTCTGGATTGTTAATTACTTCTGTCGGGTTCGGGGAATAATCATCATTATTAGTTGCCGCACTACCTGCTGTGATTTCATTAGTTATTCTTGATTTCTTCAGAATCGGATTCCAAATTCTGTTTAGAGTCAACGCTTCTTCCTTTCTGTTAAAATTGTCCGCATGTTTTTGGATCTCTATTGCCTCCCGTACCAGTCGGCTATGGTAACCCTGGTTGGGGGCAATCAGTGTTGCATTTTCGAACAGAATCTTGTGGTCGCCCTCACTCAATGCGTGTTCCGCCACCGCCGATTTGTCGGTTTGCCCCAGCCTGCAGTTCCTTTGATGCTCTTTGAGCCTTGTACCCATAGATCTTTTCGTGGTATCGATGTAAACCTTCCCACAGGTGCACGGTATGCGATAAACCCCTGCCGCTGACAGTGGGTCTCTTTTGTCTTTAACCGACCTGAGGCTTTGCTGGATCTTCTTGGTCGGCTTGAAAACTGTTTTTATGTTATATTTCCCCAAGAGTTTTCCAATTCTGTCAGTGACCCTCGGGATATATGGCAGATATGCATTCGCAACTACCTGAGAGTCATCCCTGTTATGAACCGTGGGACTCTTCGGTTTCATGGCCCTGTTGATCTCAGATACACTGTACCCATTCGACCTCAAGGTCACTTGAAGATGTTCCAGTTCCTGCTCTAGATGTTCTGGTTCACAAATCCTTCGAGCACGTTCAGTTAGGGTAGATATGACTCCTCTCTTTTGACTGGGATGGTGGTTCGATAGTGCGTGCAGGTACCTATCCGTGTGCGTGGGTTTTCGGTATACTTTGTGGGTTAGTCTAGCGCCACATCGTTCAATCAGAACATCTAAGAAGGCTATCTGCTGGTTCTGTTCGGTTTCCATGGTGAATTTGATGCTGGGGTGTTGAGCGTTTAGGTGGTCCAGAAAAAGGTTCAGAGCGTCCCTTCCATGTTTCCAGACGACGAAGGTGTCATCCACGTAGCGTAGCCACAAGGTCGGCTTCAAATCAAAGGCGTCGATTGCCTTCTCTTCAAACCGTTCCATAAAGAAGTTGGCTATCACTGGGCTCAGTGGACTTCCCATCGCCACTCCATCCAATTGCTCATAGAAGTTTCCCCTCCATTGAAAGTAGCTTCCCGTAAGGCATGCTTTAAAAAGTCCGACAATATCCTGCCTGTTCCCAAGTGATATTGTCGGACTTTTCACAGCATGCCTTACGGGAAGCTACTTTCAATGGAGGGGAAACTTCTATGAGCAATTGGATGGAGTGGCGATGGGAAGTCCACTGAGCCCAGTGATAGCCAACTTCTTTATGGAACGGTTTGAAGAGAAGGCAATCGACGCCTTCGATTTGAAGCCGACCTTGTGGCTACGTTACGTGGATGACACCTTCGTCGTCTGGAAACATGGAAGGGACGCTCTGAACCTTTTTCTGGACCACCTAAACGCTCAACACCCCAGCATCAAATTCACCATGGAAACCGAACAGAACCAGCAGATAGCCTTCTTAGATGTTCTGATTGAACGATGTGGCGCTAGACTAACCCACAAAGTATACCGAAAACCCACGCACACGGATAGGTACCTGCACGCACTATCGAACCACCATCCCAGTCAAAAGAGAGGAGTCATATCTACCCTAACTGAACGTGCTCGAAGGATTTGTGAACCAGAACATCTAGAGCAGGAACTGGAACATCTTCAAGTGACCTTGAGGTCGAATGGGTACAGTGTATCTGAGATCAACAGGGCCATGAAACCGAAGAGTCCCACGGTTCATAACAGGGATGACTCTCAGGTAGTTGCGAATGCATATCTGCCATATATCCCGAGGGTCACTGACAGAATTGGAAAACTCTTGGGGAAATATAACATAAAAACAGTTTTCAAGCCGACCAAGAAGATCCAGCAAAGCCTCAGGTCGGTTAAAGACAAAAGAGACCCACTGTCAGCGGCAGGGGTTTATCGCATACCGTGCACCTGTGGGAAGGTTTACATCGGTACCACGAAAAGATCCATGGGTACAAGGCTCAAAGAGCATCAAAGGAACTGCAGGCTGGGGCAAACCGACAAATCGGCGGTGGCGGAACACGCATTGAGTGAGGGCGACCACAAGATTCTGTTCGAAAATGCAACACTGATTGCCCCCAACCAGGGTTACCATAGCCGACTGGTACGGGAGGCAATAGAGATCCAAAAACATGCGGACAATTTTAACAGAAAGGAAGAAGCGTTGACTCTAAACAGAATTTGGAATCCGATTCTGAAGAAATCAAGAATAACTAATGAAATCACAGCAGGTAGTGCGGCAACTAATAATGATGATTATTCCCCGAACCCGACAGAAGTAATTAACACTCCAGACTACCTGCATCAATATAAATACGCCTTGAGAAATCGAACTGTTTAGTCATCGGAGATGAATAAGCCTCTGAAGAAGCTGGCCACTCGCGCTAGCGAAACGTCAGGAAGAAATTCCAAAGAACGACGGCCTTCAAGCCCGAAGAGCAGTAGTTATACTAATAACCTCGGCCGCGAAAGCCTCAGCCATTTTGTTAAGACGTCGTAAGTCTTTAATATATCCCCACGAAAAAAAATCTAGTTTAGTAATATCTGGACTTCGAGCTGGCCGTGGTATTGGACGCTTATCTCCGATAAATTTCTCATTGTAAGTGTCATCCAAATATTTGATAACTATTCTTTTATCAAGCGGAGGTTCTCCCCTATATTGAAACAACTCATTCAGTCGAGTTTGTATTGATACCTCTCCTCATTCAGAATTCATTCGAAAAAATGAGATCTTATCAAGTAACCATCAATGATTCCGCACCAAACATTAACCTCCCCCCCACACAGACTGATATCTCGTTTCTTGCATTCAATGAGGGTTCACTTCAGACCAATAGTGACAATTCTGTTTGTTTATCATACCGTTGTTATGGAAACGGCTTTCATCAATACAAAATATTTTGTTCAGAAACTGATCATTATCCTGAAACGAGTGGATAACCATGCAGTGAAGTTCAATCTTCTATCAGCATCTCCTGAATATTTTACAAGATTATAGTTATTAACAATGAAATGAAAAAATGAAATTATTACCTGGATGTAGTCCTTGGACCAGGTGTATTTTGTATGGAATTTGTTTTTTGAAAAAATATGTTCAATTGACGATTTCGAAATATCACAATGCATTGATACCTGTTTGGTAGAACTGTACCATTCGACCTAGCACTGCAACAGTCATCCATTTCGTGCCAAATATTTGGCTGAGCTAGCGAATATTTTGTCTGACGGTTGTGTCAGGATATCGATTATCGTATATTATCATTGCTCCTTTTAAATTTCTCCTTGCTTCGCAATGAAAACATCATATCCAAATTTTCTGCATTTGAAAATTAAACCGTTTTCTAATTTCACTAAAAACCAACACAAAACTGAATACACTTCCGTCAAACCTGAATACACTTTCGTCAAACTTGACAGGTTTTTGACATATCGATAAATACGTTATTGCATTTATTATGACTTATTCATGTCCCTCTTCATAATATGCAATAAAGTTGCCTTTTTTCATCAGTCTTCGAAGGAAATTATAAGTGTGCTATATGGCTGATTTCAAAATTTGATGCAGAGTCCGAAAACAAATTGAAAAACCTGGGTTACCATTTAAAAAAAAAATGGCGTTGGTGTCGCTACGCCCTAACGGATGACGTCAAGTGCTGGACCTCTAGGTGATGAATAAGAGTACCATTTGACATCGGAATCATCTGCTTTCACGGAATATGGATATTCTCTTTCATTTTACAAATATCTGCCTGCGGAGTTTTATATGGAACACCCTGTATAGCGGACGGGGAGCAGTACGAGTTCAGTTGATTACAGATGGCGAACAAGTGAATGAATAGGCGAACAAGTAAATAAATAGGCGAACAGTAATAGTTATTCAAGTTATTCATTGAGCTGTGATTTAGTTCTTTGGTAATTTCTTGAGTGTATTGCAATGAAGTTGTTGGATTCTGCCGTACCAATGGTCCCTCATTTTCGAATCCAGAGTAAAATCCTAACAATTGGTGTCAGAGAAGCGGGATAAGTGAAGATGCCCAGACATTTAATGGTAAATACGATGTGGACCAATTATGACGATATGGAGGAACTCGCCAAAATGTTGGAAGCCATGAAGTTGCGGCTAGAGCAACGACGCCGGGAGGAAGAGGAGGGTGAAAAACAACGTCGCAGGGAAGACTAGGAAGCTGAGGAGCAACGGCACTGTGAAGAAAAAGAAGCTGAAGAACAACGGCATCAGGAAGCGTTGCAAGCCATGGAGATGCAGCTGGAACAAGTATGGCGGGAATAAAAAGAAGTTGGAAAGCAACGACTCCAGGAAGGGGAAAAACTTCGCAGGGAAGAGAATGAATCTGAAGAGCAGCGACGCTATGAAAATAGGGATGCTGAAGAACAACTTCGCAGGGAGGGAAAAGAAGCTGAAAACAACTACAACGGGAGGAGAAAGCGACTGAAAACAAAGACGAGAGGCTGAGGAACAGCAAAGAACAGAAGATACAGACATGTTCCTGAGAATATTTCAAGAATTGAAAGAAACCAAAGTCAGTAAAGACGAACTCAAGAAAACGAGAGAAGAACTTCAAGGAAAAGTCTAGGGAATGAAAGAAGGAACTCCAGGAACAGGTCCACGAAACGAAGAAAAAGTTTCGAGAAAAAAGGGAGGAGCTTTTACGTCAAATCAACCAAGTCATTTTTTGTCTCGAAGGATAAAAGACGAAAAACACCTATACTGAGTCGACTATGGCTCTTTCTATCCAAAGTGTAATCAAACCTCCCACTTTTGACAGTGAAATTTCCTGGAACATCTACAAGAAGCAATTTGTGGCGGCTACAGGTAGCAATGGCTGGAATGGAGAGAAGAAAGCGACAGCCCTTGAGGGAAAAAGCATCCGAAATACTACAAGTCATCCCAGTTGAGAAGCAGAGGTATTATGAAGCAGTTGTATCGGATCTGGAGGTTAGGTATGGCAGTCAGTACTTGAAGTAACTATGCCAGAGCCAGCTCAAGTCAAGAATCCAAGGAACATCAGAATATGGGCTGACATTGAGAGGCTGGTCTAACTCGCTTATCCGAGAGGACCAGAGGAATACAGCAACCTGTTATGTGTCACTACAACCTAAAATATGCTTTTTTCCATGCTATTGAATTCGAAGCTGCCAAGAATGCATCCTGACAGTTGAGAAAAGTTCATCAAGTCATGACCATCACTGAACGAGACGAAAAGAGCCTGAGTGAAGTCATAGCGGCACTGGTTGAGAAGCTGGATCTTTGGAAAACAGCCTGTCATTGGAAGTACCTGCCAAGGACCGAAAGGGGCGGCTGAAATGCTACAACTGTGACGAAGAGACACATCTGAAACGTGACTGCCGGACCCGATCAAGGCCCGAGGAAAAGAGAAATTGGTACCTAAACAAGACAACACTCGTGTCATTAGTCGTTTCCTCGAGATTTACTCGACTCCACTACATCTCGCCTAACAGAATTGGAATACCAATTTTGATGCGTGAGGTTGAGTGGAGTCGAGGAAATATCGAGGAAACGACTAATGATACGGGTGTAAGTGAGTTTCCAGCGACAGTGTTCAGAAAGCTGAAAGCTTTGGAGGAACGCATGCCAATGGAAGTACCTAACGGCGACGAAAACAGAAAAGGGCAGCCGGAATGCTGCAACTGTGGCAGAGAGTGGCATCTGAAACTTGACTGCCGGGTTCTATCGAAGTCCGAGGAAAGAGGGAATTGGTGACGTATGGTACCCGAACAAGAACATAGAGGTCGAGAAGATTCTGCTCAGTCAACGTAGGACTTGGAGATACGCCATCGTGAAAGAAGAAGTCATGGAAACGCAGTCGTTCAAGGAAACCTTGCCTGGAGAGGAGATGCAAGTTTTGCCAGCGCCAGGAGACGAAAGATAGATGGCCCACGCATAACGATGGAAGTTTGTCCAACGTCCCAATAGGCGCCAAATTCAAGCGATATATCTTGAGGAGCTTTTTCTAGAATAAATTGTTCTTATCTATTCCTAGCCAAGAACTCAATATTTTTATCCAGAGCACAGTTCATTCGATTCAAAACTATGAATTTTGTGTGTGAATTACCTGTTCTATTTCTTGGTGCTGTTCCAGTTGGGGTTGGTTTGGCTGTTTTCAGTAACAAATGGCTAGTTTCACCATTTGTTGTGCTCACATAGATTTTTTATTCAAGACAAATTCGATTTATTTGCTATTTTATAGTAACGTTTGAAATTCGTGCACGTGGATCGAACAACCAAATATAGATATAGGTGCGTTCGATCAAAAGAGCCATTATCGATTTACACAAATTTGTAGTATGCATCAGTCCAGGCCATCAGACCATAAGAAGACAACTTTTTATATATTTAATATATGACGTTCGGGAGTGTGCTGGTTTTCCTATACGTATATGTTATCCAATTGCCCTAATGACATTCAGTCATATTGTTGTTTACTCGCCATGTACACTGGTTTTGAAGGATGGTCCATATTGCCTCACAAGGTTTTAACAATATATCTTATTTCAGATGCTTCAATAAGATATTCAAAGGATAAACTAGCTCCAGTACTCAAAAATCTGAAACATGACATTAAAATGTCAATTTTATTTACTATCAGTTTGTTTGAAACATGTTCATCAAAGTCGTGTGCACATTTCAAACATCTTGTTTTACTTTCAGGTCATGAGGTACAGAAAATATGGACAGATTTGCGGATTTGTATCGTAGGAAATCAAATGCCCAAAAAGATACAAATTCAGCTCAAGCTGCGTAAAAGAGACGAAAATACGTGTACTTCGCCAAATCATTATTTTTCAGTTTTCAATCACCATGGCCCGTACAATATGCCTTGGCAACCTCTTCCTGCCACAACTCAGCTTCTAACTATTTGGCATATCATTCATAATTTACTGTGCGGACAAAATCACATTCTTCTGCTTATGCAGCTCTATCATAAAACCACATATGACTATAAAGGGGAACTATAATCAGGGTTCACTTCAATCGTTCATTTCAACTTCCACGGATAATTCTGTAATATGCGATTTATAATGATTCTATATCTCAAGTTTTGTTTGACAGGAAATATTATACAAAAAAGAAGGCATTTATCTTCATGTTTCACTCAATCTCGCTTTAATAGATCTTGATTATGACTGGCTCAATCAATTCAACAAGTTCACAAGTGGACCCAATATTGCTGATATCTCTTTTTCTTCATGAGCAATCTCCCTTGTTTTCCTAAGACAACAATTATAAGCAGTTCTGGATAATTTTTTTTCGCAGTGCTCACCATGCAACGCTGTTCCGAACTGTTCGACGACTGGCTGGCGTAATCTGCGCATTATCCACTATTATCATACTATTTTATCGGTGAATATGCGGAGACTCAGTCCGATTCAATGGCCGATTTTGAAGTCTAGTCTGTGAGGGCCCTAAGTTACCAAATAATTCGGTAGAAGCTAGACGTTGACAAATAAAAAAAAATGAATCTTCTGACAGAAAAGAGAATCAATATCCAACATTCCGAACATAACGTTTCGGCATAAGATAACTCAAGTGAAAATTATTATATCCAAAGAGCGCCGCATTTTACATTGGAGATACATATCGCAGAAAAAAAAATCGTATTGCAGCCACTTCCATTTAACGGGTATATCATATCAGAATGCATAAGGTAAGGTATATTACGTACCGAGGCGAACACTCTCTCAAGATACCGTGGCTGAAAGCCGAGCAAGGTGAACTATATTTCGAGAGAGAAATTTTATTTATCTCTTGCCAGAGTTTATATGCTGTTTTATTCACAATCATTCGAAAGAATTCTGTGAAATTTAGTGAATTTCGGTAAATTCAATACATTTTGGGTTCCAAGTAGGCATCGGAAATAGACGACCTTCATGAAGCTTCCAACGAATGTCGTTGGATAATGCCATTTACTTATGTACAGGTTGAGAATATAATGATTTAGATACAAGTATGTACATTTTGGTTTCGTTTTGATCAATGTGTTTGGCGAACCAATATTATTTCACAAGAGTTTTGTCACGGGAATTGCACCAAATAGGCAATGTTTGGATTACTTACCGAAATATTGGCAGAATTTTGAACAATGAAAATGGACTGGCGCAGAAGAACGACAGTGCGACACATGCTATAATCAGAGAAATGGCTTATGGAAGGGTAGGTTACGGCATATTTTTGAAAACTGAGTGATGATTTAGTAATTGAAGAAAATTGGGGTTTTGAAAGTAGTTGAGAAAGTACATTTCCAAATGATTGTGAATAAAAACGATTTTTCATCGCAGCAAACGACGAAGACGAAGCTTCTGGATTTGGGACAAATCGATGTTTGATGGTCTCACTCTGAGGCATATTTGATTTCATACTGTTCAGGATCGAAGATGAGAATTGTAACTTTTTTCTTCGTTGCAACTGAATCATAATGCTTTACCATAGCAATACTAGTCATTTTCATGATAATTTTGCACTGTTGGTTATCATATTTATGACATTTCAAATACGAAACCTTCAAGAGTGAAATAACAGTGTGCATAAAAAAATCCAATTATTGTGATTACTTAATTAATACTTTTATGGTTTGTAAATGTGCATCGGCAGTCAAAAACGTTAGCCTTCTTTTGCCCGCACAGGGTTTTCCTTCTGGAGGTACATGAACAAAATATTGAATGAATAGAAATGAAATTATGAGTTCTCCATCAAAACGTGCTTCATATCAAACATCCGAGTGATATTTCGAAGTAATTCTCAATGAACAATATGAGATCTCCTACACACCATATTCCATAACATACTCCTGAGTTTCAATTCAGAGTTGTTTCTGTCAGATGAATTCTTCTCGCATACCACATACTCAAACAATGGAAAAGTTCAATGTACGAGTTTACAGGGAACTTTTTCTCGCTGTTTTCGGATTGGCGATCAGAAACTGATATTCAACTGATCGTCTGGTCCCGATAACCAAACAAATAGTAGATAAACGATGACTACGAATTCGTCAAGTGAAAATTCAGCCTGATGATAGTAATACAAAAGCAATGTGCAAATGATAATCCAATTTTTTTTAAATTATCATTGGAAATGTATTACTTAGTATGGTTATCGATCACTTATGTTTTAAAAAGTGAATCTACTCCCAATGAAGTTAAAATTTTTTTTGCTTACTGAAACTAGACATCGAGATGTGGAACGATATACGCCAAAATTGATTTGGCATCTTCAGGTGAAGAAATCAATATTACCATACTATGATAGCAACTGAATTCATCCATATATCATTTGAGGCAAACTTGCGAAATATGTCCGTTTTCCGACACACTCTGTATACGATTCAAGCACCAAACTACTGCTCATTTATATTCAGCACTTGCCTGGAGGTATTTCATGTTGTCTCACAGCATAGTAGCACGTCAAGTTGCGGGGATATATCCCTGGAAAATTGGGAGACTGGAGACGGCAGTGTTTCTTATCACAGTCGCTGAAAATCCGGGAACAATAAGTTCCCGATATTAAATCACCTAAATAGTATTCTGGCTCTGGTTCTGCGCTCGGCTCGGTGGTATTGTAAAAGAACTCGGGTAGACCTGCAATAAAAATGCCTACATTGAAATAGGGGTGGTTTCGAAATGACTTCACTAAATTCGAAGGTGTGATTTATGAAGGGATTTGCGGCCAATAGATATTTGTTAACTTCGTTAGGTGCTAGAAACCCCTTTTTACTTGTTAAATTATCGATTGAAATTGTTTCAATGGTTGGAGAGGATTAGAATTAAAAATATTGGAAGGTATGCATAGATGACAGGCCCCGTTAGGATCATTGTGCTTCCATGACGAAACAAGGGTTTCCCTCTCAGAAATTCATTAGCCCTACCTTTTCATGATGGCTGATCATCTCGCAAGGTAATTCTCTCTCACGTCTACTGAAGGCCAATTTTTCGATCTACTGCTTAAAAAGCAGACTGTCAGCTAATTCCCTAACAGCCAATCAGAAGTGGTGTTCATTTCAGTCATTTTGTTTTGAATTTGATTTTGTGTTATTCCACCCAAACATTTTCCTACAGATTTTGTTCTTATAAACCAAGAATTTTCATTTGTTGGAACAACCGTACTTCCAAACAGTATGCCATAAACATTTTTGTCTCAGTCCCAAGATCAAACTACTTGAAGTTGGAATTGGCATACTGTGAAAAGTTGCTCAAAATTGAATTTTTTCGAAATACAATCAAGTTGTTAGTCACCCTGTATCATTTGAAACAGTTTATCCCAATGTTCTCTATATTCAATGTTTCAATATCTTCAAACGTTTTCAGCTCACCCTATTTATTCATCTATCAATTTATTATTTTGTATGGGCCAAATTCAATGATTGAAATTCCCCCCCCCCCTCCGTTGAAAGATTGATCTGATAAAACACCTTCCGTTCTGATGGCAATACAATAGGATACATTCTGTATCACTGTGAATTCACGATGACCTCAATATAAAATGAAAGGGCTTGACTAATAAGATAGTGAAATCCAAGTCTTTGAGAATATTACGTATCGAGGAGTTAGATTACAACGAATTTTCAGGAAACAAACCTTATGTAATAAGGAAGCACTGGATGCACTGAACAAAATGAGAAGTATCGAGTTACCAAATTAAAAGGACTAAAAACTTGAAGTGAAAAATTTAAGTTGAATGGATCTATTCTGAATAATAACAAAAATATACTGAAAACTGATGGAAAAATATATTAAAAGAGGCTTTTTCAATTCAAACGGTTTTATTGAAAATGTAAATGATAATAATAATGGAACATGAAAGTAATTCGATAGGTCCTAGTTGAAAGTCATAACACCACGGTCCTCATCAATCTAGGGCATTGATTAGACAAAAATTGAATTATTGTTGGGCAAGTGAACCTGCTTTCTCAAGTCAACCGCTAATCATTATAAATGATATTTACATATTCACTCAGGTTACGCTACACGCTACGCCCAACGATTTTTATCTGATCAATGCCCTAGATCGATGATGTGTGAAGTGATGACTGGTACCTAGGACCCTCCACCCACCGAATTATTTTTTAGCTTTCAGTACATAATCTACATCATAATTATCAATATTAGTCCAGTCTATGACCATTTTCCCGTGTATTTATCCCATACAGCACCGATTCGCATGAAAATTTGGATTCAGGATCTACATACCTTCTTTTTCAAAATCTACCCTGTGCCGAGGGTTGCTTTCTCCCTGGGGGTGGATATAATAAGTGCGGAAATCAATAGATTGGCTAATTCTAAGCACTTTTTGTTCAATGAAGTTTTCCCTGAAAAGCGATACTTTTCGACTTATTCGCGAGTGAAATTGTCGGTTTTCAGGCAAAAAAAACACGTTTTCAGATCCTTTTTCGCGAATAACTGAAAAAATATGCATCTAATCGAAACACCTGCGAAGAGCAAAATTATAGCTCTTGAGAAAACAAAGGCGATCATTTAATCGTGATGTATGCAAACCCACTACAAACTGAATAATTGCTTGTTGAAAGTTGATTGGTATTTTCAAACGCCAAAATGGAAAGTTCCTACGTACAATAACCAGAGACCAATGCATTTTTCGGAAAAAACTCATCGGACCTTTTTTGAAGTCCTTCAAAAATCCTTTATTTCAGTTATCCATAGAAGTTTCTAGCATCAAAACTGACCGAGGTATGATGGAAATAATATTGAATCCTATATTTTCGTTGAAAAAAAATTGTGAACAACTCATCCTCTCTTTCCCCCCCTTTGAAAAAAATCGTTGTTACTCCATAATTCACTTCATTCATGTTCTCATAATGAGTTCTGAGTTTTTCATCAATTGAAAGTACGTAGTTTTGACAAAAATTCAGATTGAAGATAAAAAATCATATACGAATTCAGCGAAAAATCACCATTTCTTCGAAATAACCGGAAAAGTGTTGATCACATGCAGAATTTTTCGGAGTACGAAATTGAAGTTTATTCTTCTCTGGAAATTCTGGTGTTTCATTTTTTTCTGCAGGATGAAAATAGAGTAAGATATGGCCAGTTAAATATTGTGAGTGTTCGCGCACAGTACTTTTTTTGAGCCCTTTCAGCATGAACTATTCCAAAAATATAATCTGGAACAAAAATTCATGAAAATGAGCTTATAGCACTTGAAAAAAGCTACAAAATACTTTTTTAGTGGATTTGGTTGCTTAAAGACTAAGCGAGTTATGGGAAAAATACCAAAAACAATTTTTGTAGAAATTAGAGAATGTACATTAGTATATTGAAGAATATGTTATGTTTGAGAAATAAATTTCTTATTATCGTTTTGAATACAACAGGAAGTACAATTTCAGTTTCAAGAACCACAACTAATTTATATATATGTGTATATATATATATATATATATATATACAAAATAGAGTGCCAAGAAAACTCGATTAGACAATTGAAAAGTCTAAATGTTTTCTTAGCCAGTCGGTACTTGTATTTTGCAGTGGAGTTAATAAAAGAGTTGTTGAAATGTATTTTAAATATATTTGAAGATGATTTTAATCGATCACACATCCAAATCTTGACTCAACCTTTTTTTAATGGGGTAGTTTTCACCCTCAAAAAATCAAAAGCAATCCCGAGTACTCAGGTTACTTTAGAGTAGAGTCTCAATCTGAATTTTCATACAGTTGGGTTTTCCGGTAACTCTATAACAATTTCGATATAATTTTTCAATGAAAACTATCATAAGGGTGGTTTTAGGGGTCGAAACTGTTCAATAGATCAGAAATTGTCTATCAAGGTTGATTCAACGTATTTACAGATGACTGCACGCTCAAAACTAGTATTTTGTAATTTTTTTGAATAGGGGTAGTTTTCTCCTCTGATGAATAAAAATCAACCCCAGGTACAACCTCAACTTTGAAGCAGATGGTAGATAGAAGCTAAATCTCACATTAAGTGCAAATAGATACTGAATAAGTTGAATAACTGCCAAATAACATGTTAATTATTATTTTCTGATGATATTCTGTCATAAGAGGGGGGGAGGTGTTGAGGGCTGACACTGATTACTAAACCATAAATTATATTTAAAATTATCAATTGATTGATTTTACCGATCTGAATCTGATTTCAGTTTATAACATGCTCCAATCTAAAATTTTGAAAGTTTTTTTCGAAAAGGGGTGGTTTTTACCCCCCCTCTAAAACAGCAACCCTCGGCACAGGGTAGATTTTGAAAAAGAGGGTAAGTAGAACCTATATCCAAATTTTCATACGAATCTGTGCTGGTCATAGACTGGAGTATATGTGTGAAGTGAGCAACAAAAAGTTAGCAACGTTTCTATGCCAGCATCGATTCCGTAAGGCGGATATGATACAATGATAATTTTATGTTTTCAAGAAAATCATCGTTTTCTAAGCACGAATTTTGATAACATAAATAGGTTTTATTTTGAAAAATTCCAGGAATTGTAATAGGTACTAGAATACTTTTGATAGGATACAAAGCGTGAAAGAGTTCTCATATCTGTTTCCATTGCAAATATCAAAATTCATAACTGCCTACCAGAAAGAAAACTTCCCGGTAATTTTCACGTAACACATGTAATATAATGACATTTTTGATTGAAAATATTACGGAACTTTCAGATGGGAGTAAAGTCAGTCTTTCATAACTTGAATCGTTGAAAACATGAGAACAATAATCCTGAAGATTCTCACAAAATGCGAGAAATATAATGGTCTTTCCGAGAAAAAAGTGGAAGGGATTTTTTGTATTAGCTGGAAAGCCACGGGAAATTGGAATTTCCTATTGATAACGTCACTTCTCATAATTCATGAATCGCTAACAAGAAAGAAAACCACTTGGAAATTTTTACTGAATACGCGAAATATAGTTCTCATGTATGGAGGTCGGCACCAAAACATTCATTAAAGTTTCTCGAGAAAGGCAATCCGTCTTCTCGGTCAGTGCTCTTCTGAATTGTCATCAAACGTTCCACTCTTAGCAGTATCTACACGGATGATCCGACTAGTAAAGAATTCCCACCTCTTTGTTGTGAGATTGGAGACCTGTCGAACCTCTCTTGCTCAGGGATATTTTGTCAATAAAATAGGTGAACTTTGAAACTTCTTGCCGGGGGAGATTTTCCTGAGGCTCACAAACTTCAAAAATTCAAAGTGAATGTTGATTCGTATCTTCTGCCCCTTGATTCACGCGTATATATATATATATATATATATATATATATATATATATATATATATATATATATATATATATATATATATATATATATTTAAACGTCACCTTCATATTTTCATGTTCAATTTTTGCCATTTGTCATTCTGAAAAAAATTACAGAACCTTCAGATTGGACGGATAGCCAGGAGAAATTGAAAATTGTTATTGGTGATATCACTTCAATCATTCAATCGTTGATAAGGAGATAAGAAAAGAACTCTATGGAAATCTGCAGAGAATGCCTGCGCAAAATAGAAATTGAACGGAATTTTCGGATTGAACGGATATCCGGAAAAGAATCGGAAATCATTATTGATCGTGTCCCTTTAATTATTGAATAGTTAAATGAGTCGGCAACGAGAAAGAATGACACCAAGAAATTGTAGAATACGTGGAAATATCTTTCAGATAAGTGATACGTGGATATTAAGGATTTTCAAAAAAATTATTGTTGATACGGATTTTCAGATCGGACGGAGAGCCAGAAAGAATTTATGAGTCACTTCATAATTCAATATTGCCTACTATTCAAGATTCGAGGGTTGAATTTGTTTTCTGTAGTATGTGAAGATCTCCAAGTGGATTTTTTCTTGTTTCCGATTCATCATCATCTAATGAAAGTGATACCATCAATAATAATTTCTGCCGATCTGTAATCCTCCGGGATGCCCTTTTTCTTCGTCCCAACCCTCATGATAGGAGAACATATTGTAGGTTTTACGAACGACCACTCGAATGTTATTTAACTTTCTCTGTAACTTTCTTCGAAGTTCACGAATAAATAATGGGGTTCAGGCCATTCAACATGAAAGCAGTGCGTGAATAAGCTGAAAAATTCACATCATCGCTCGAGATTTGCTACCGAGGTTTTCAGTGGTTGAGTGATTAGATTAAATCCACCCAGTTGAAAAAAAATGTACCTGATATCGTCTCTCCAAGGAAGCCTGTTTGTAGAAACCCCATAAAATGTCCGTCTTGAAATATTTGAGTGATTTCTGGATACCAGCAAGCTCTGTCAAATGATGTGTTCAATAGTATATCTTTCGAAAACGCACTGGTAATCGAGAAATTTCACTAAAGCAAGCAGAACCATAAGTTTGAAAGATGATTTTGTGTGGTTTTCCAATGGGTACAATTTTTCCAGTTTTTTTTTATCAAGAAAAAGTGGATCGCATTTTGAAAATTCCTCTCATGAAATCCATCGTATCATATTTTTTTATGATATCAGATTTCACGCTGATCAATATTTATTTATAGTTCTATAATTTTTCCCCGTCTCAGGAATACTAATATGTCCTGTATCGATGAGCGATAAACTTTATTCAAATCCCCTTCACAAATATTCAGCTATGCGACAAAAATGAATTGTATTGCTTCATCGTATTGCACTCAGTATCGCCACCAGAACCCTAGTTTTCTTCCTGGTGAATGGTTGTCAGACAAAATCGTTGCACAAGATGGCACCATAGTGGATGTGGGTGCCTAAAAGAAGATAAGAAAAGATATATTGCAGTGAAAAATGCAATATATTGGAAGACAATATTGAAATCAATTTTGGAAACCAGAGTTGGGACTGTCATAACGAAAACACGACTTAACATGTTGCTCTGCTCCCTTCAAACATTCTCGATATCCTAGGGAAAAGTGAAAATTGTCGAGATACATAAACGTTCATGTCAGACCAAGTTGATGTAAATGCATCAGTTCCAACAGTTATGGGGTCAGGGTGCCAAGATGGAAATGTTCTACACTTTGTGTTCGAGTAGTTAGTAGAAAGATCAACTTCAGGTTTCCCAAATTTTATGACCAGCTCTTGGAAGGTGTAGTTTCCTGAACAATATTTCCAATTTTCCAATGGTGACACAACTCGAACTTTGATCTTCAATAGAATTATCTTTCGAATTTATATATGAGGCAAACATCACCATTCGGAGGATTCAAAAATGGAAGTTACGATTCCTATGAAAGAAAATAAATCATTTTTTTCAATACTCTTCATTAAAATACCGAAGTTTCTGTTGTTGTTTCGTTCTTCACATCACTTCCTCATATTTCCAGCCATTCCGTTGGTTTACTTTATTCCACCCATCCGGTTGATGAACGCGATGGCGATTTTGTAGTATATACGCATCAAAATGTGATAGTTTGATGCCCACTTTTCAAAGGTTCTGAGGCAATGAAAGGCTACTTTCCATTCTAGAACGATGATATGAAGTTGTGCCTCGTATGGTTTCTGAAAACCTTTGGCTTCCTCGTTGTTGCATATTCTATTTTGGGAAATTCAAGTTTTATTCTGCCTTCCAATTACCCACCACATAAAGTCATTGTGCAACTCTTTGGAAAGTTACATGGTCAAAATCTTCTCGATCTGCTGCAAAGCTGCAGGGCAAAACGATATCGAATTTCGAATGAATTCATTTTCAAGTTTTTAGTGTGACTCAATTGAATCTTCGCCTTTTTTCAATCGTTACCTGTATTTCCATCGAACATGAACCCAAAAAACAAGTCATTATTTATGATGGTGTTAGATGAAGTTTGTTTTTATTAATAATGAATCCTGATCTTAATCAAGTTTGTTGACTGCTTGCTGAACACTCTACCCTGGTATTGTTTAGTGAAAAATTGTTATCCAAATACGCAACAGATAAAAAAATCAAATCATCTTTCGAAAAATTTGTTCAGGGCAGTCTCTAATCTACCTACACAGTAGGTTTTGGCTGGCACTTGTCAGAACCCAACTACTCCCCTGGCTAATACCACGAAGGGAATTGAATTATATTCGACCGGTGCCGGTGTAGGTTTCTTCACAGGAGAAAATACTGCATTTGCTTCTGGCGATACAAATGAAGGAATTGATTTTCAATTATAGGGAAGGTCAGACTTGCAGACCTTTCTCGGGCTATATATATATATATATATATATATATATATATATATATATATATATATATATATATATATATATATATATATATATCCGTAATGCACGATTTGTGCAAAAATGAACCTCCTCATCAACTAGCACGGCTCTCAGAGCTCTTTACGACTGAAAGAACAGTTTTTCAATTAACTCCAAACAAACTGGAACTGGATGCAATCGTTCTGTAGAGATATTTTCTGAACTAGAATATGTTTATGTACATGGCAACTCAGGAAAAAGCTCAGAAACAAATTATGACGAAGAATTCGAGTGATTACTAATGTTCACCCGTCATATGAACATAAAGATCATGAGAAAACTAGTAGCTCTCAGCTTTTCCCAAATATTCGTTAACGTTGAAGAGTATCATAGGAATGGTAGGAACTTTTGTCCTGAAAGTGGAAGCTTCTAAGAGATTTTGATCAACTATACCTAAAACACTCCCACCAGGAGCTCGTTTCGCTAATCATGTTAGAATTTTCAGAAGAAGTTAGCAGAACGCGCGTCGAATGGGTTTTCAATTAAGTGTTAGATCACTAGGATCTATTGAAAAGTAAATCGTGATAGCTTACTTCCGAAGTGAGATCAGTCTATGAACTTACCCCCTCCATACCGAACGATGGCCGCCTGCTTCCTCAAAAACTTGTACTCCATCCTATAATCGAAGTTGTAGCCATTCTCCACTTTGGAAAGACGATAGAGGTTGACTAAGATCGTGACACTCTGGGTTTCGCTGTAATAGATGACGGGTCCCCAAGAGGTTCCGCACCACGATCCGCCTACCTGAGGCCGGTTCGATTCGGAAATCTTTAAGGCACCATCAGGACATCCGTCTGACGTGAAAGACACAAAACGGCCTAGTGTGAAGCTGTCGAATGTTAACTGCAACGAAGAAAAAAAAATCAATAAATTCTTCCCGAACAATTCTGGATTCACAAAACAGCACATGCTCAGATGCTTACCAATCATCGTAAGCGATGATGATTCTTCATCATCGTTTCGAAGATTGAAACTTCTCATTTCACTTGTGTTTGAATTGTTGCGCATTTATTTATTGTTATAACCATACGGAATAACCACTCTTTCATAATTTTATCATAATTTTTTGAAATAAAATGGCTGTTAATGATAGCAAACTATGAATCAAATCTATACCTAATATCTTATACTCTTGAAAGCCTGAAGCTAACTACGAATTACGATACTGGTGCAGAAAGAGTTTTTTAATCATGGAAATCCAACGACTTTCTAGTCCAATAAGCCCGATACCGGTCTACAAGTGTACATGTCCCTATTGTGTAGATATAGTTTTGTTACCCGAACGAATTGTTCCATAATGATTTGTTTTATATTTAGGGAATATGGGGGATGAAAATAGACACGGACATTTGCAATCCAAACTAAACTCATGAAGAACATAAATTATGCACACGATACATCATAAACTAGTTGTGAATGAGAGTGAAGAATAATAGCTATTTGTATAACAAGGGAAAAAGTTTCTCAAAGATGAAGTTTACTGCCCGACATGTAGCGGAGGGCAGCTAGCTGTAGCTCTATGGAATGAAGGTTGCATCTGATGTCGTGGATGGTTTTTCGGATGAGGGCCTGACTGGCGCGACCAAGAATGTGTTTGGCTGAGAAGGACTTGTCGTGATGCTTAGGTTGGGATGATTTGGGAATGACTTCGTGGTCTCTGCAGGATTTGAGGAAAGTGAGATCGCAGGGAAGTTTGGATCTTCGGATGAGAAATAGGATTTGCTGTCTCAGTATTTCCTCCCCGTAGAGGCGTACTATGTGTTCGGATAGGTTTCCGCAGTCAGTTGTATGTTGTGTTGAGTTCGGGATGAACCGCTTCTGGAGGTTTGTTCTCGGCCTTTCGGCTCCGATTTTGGAGCCATTTTCAAGAGGAAAATGTGACTTCACGCTGAGGTCTCAAACTGTCTACTCCTCAGGTGTTGTCACAGGAGGCAAGGGTTCGTGACTTGACGCCGGGGCCTCAATCTGCCCACTCCCCAGGTCTCGTCACGAGTTCTTTCTAAGGTCTCAATCTGCCTACTCCTCAGATCGAACTGGGGTATTGAGGAATGTTGGGTGGTATTTATAGCAGCGGGTGCTGCTAAAGCACCATCGGATGTCTTATTCCTGTATATTCCTGTCAGTGAAAAAACTGCATTCGATTATTTTCATATTTTGCAAAAAGAGCCCTCCTTCTTCGGAGTCAGGCTCTTTCGACAAAATATGAAAATAAACTCATGCAGTTTTTAGACAAAATGCTTTCCTGGAAAATTATCGGCAATGTTGAAGCACTTGTGTAATTACTCCCGATAACTGAATACAAACACTGTGTTAATGAATATAAACATTTTTCTCATATTGATAATGATCACATAGTACACAAAATGTTGGGAAAATTCATTTCATTTATAATCAAGTATCTCATCTCGATGCTAGGAATTACGATCAATGATAATCTCTCATGGGAAAACCATGTGAGAACGATCGCTAAAAGTTCTTCCCAGAAACTTGGATTTCTATTTCGTGCGAAGAAATACTTTTATTCTTGTCAGCTCCTTATGATCTACAAGGCTCAGATACGACCTGTCATGAAATACAGTTCTCATGTGTGGAGTTCGGCACCAAAACATTCACTGAGGCTTCTCGATTCTATTCAGAGAAAGGCAATTCGTCTTGTTGGTGATTCTTCGCTCACAGACTCGCTCACTTCATTGGAACATCGTAGAAGGGTCGGAGACTTATCTCTCTTCTATAGATACTTTCACGGTCGATGCTCTTCCGAATTGTTATCAATCGTTCCCCCCTTGGCAATATCTACACGGATGACTCGACGAGTACAGAATTCCCACCACTTTGTTGTGAATTTGGAAACCTGGCGATCCTCTCTTGCTCAGGAATCTTTTTTAAATAGAATAGTTGAGCTTTGGAACTCCTTGCCAGAAGAGGTTTTTCCTGAGGCTTACAAACTTCAGAAATTCAAAGTAAATGTTAATTCGTATTTCCTGTCCCTTGATTCACGCGGTGTTCTTTGAACATTACAGGGCTTCCCTTTCGTGTGAATCTGCATATAAAAAAAATCTCATTTTAATGTATTCAATATCATAATTCCTATCTCTGTGTATCATTGGTATTACTAACATTCATTTTGTATTTTATTTGTCATTGTAACAGCAGTCTGCACATATCAATTAATACTCAATATGTTTTTTTTTCACCCATAATATACTTTGTATTATTGCACACACAGGTGGTAACTCACCTAGGTGCATACTTGTAAAAATGAACAGACGAACTCATTAATACCACATAATTGAAAATTGTATAATATGTTACCATTTTAATAATATAATAATAAAAATTTAATAATAAGTCGTATCGTGCAAAAAAATTTACGTGCTGCGTGATATTTCATGTAGGAACCAGGACTTTCGTTTGTTGAGTTCGGGACAAATTCTGGACAACTTCTCACAGGCTTCCTTGCATTCGTTACACATAAAGACATTCCAAAAATTACAAAAATAATTGAGGCATACTGTTTCAAATGTTAGGTGAGTCAAAGGTCGATCAATAGTGTTACGAAAAAAATTTATAAAAACCAACGTTTCACAGTATGCCCAATGAAATATATAATAATTTCATTGTGAGATTGATGAAAATTTTTGAGGCACACTGTTTGGCGGTATACAGTAAGTTCTATTCGACAATGATTTTGCTAATTGCTTGATTGATATTCACTTGTTCATCACATTTGAATGACTCTTGAAAACTCATTACTGAAATAAATGAATGAATCGAATAAAACACCATTATCCAAATAGTGTTTCTCATTGAAGTTTTGTTTTCGCTAATAACCGTGTTTTGGATGCTGTAATGAGTGAATGCAAGGAAACAAGTCTATCGAGTGTTTATTTTCCTGGGAAATTGGCATCCGACCAAAAGAATCGCATGTAGATCAAATATTATATTTATATTTAATGATACATATATATTATATTTATATATAATGATATATGTAATGATTTTCGCACCGGATTCATCAAGCGACTAGATTCATAGTACGAAATGGCTTTCCCTGAAATCAGGTTGAATTATTGTGTTCGACAATAATTGGGTTGTTTCATATCACAACACATATAAACTAGAAATTCATCAACGGTTCCATTTCGTGATTTATCTGTGTCCCTTTCAGATTCATTGCGCGCCGTTATAAATTGTGTAAAACATTGTTTGGTGTCGTTGGCAATTTGAAAAAACGACCAAAACGGATATCGTGTAAATGACGGTCATGAGTCATATACATTTCAAACGTGGAATTTTCATTTGGCTGGTTTGATAAATCATGAAAAGAGCGATATTCGCTTAGCATCATCTGATATGATTTGGTTACATAATCCAAATAGTAGAAGCAGAGGAAATAGATACAGAAGAGTTGATTGATCGACAAATTCAGAAATTGAGAAGTTGAAATGCCATTCTCACTTCACAATGAACACAGGCAGAGGCGAGTCCGTGAAGATTTTCTGCACTAGCCCCCTTCAGGTGTGAACCAACGTCCTTTCTGGTAATTGCAATGTTCGGTAGTTGGCTATAGCGAAACGAGCTTTCAAACCAGAATTTACAAATTCCTCAATTCATATGTTTAGTCCATACTGAACCGTGTTGTGCAAACAATTGATTTCCGTTCAAAATATGTGGAATTATAAGAATTTTCAATGAGTGAAATTTATTGAACTGCTTTATTTTTATAAAATTACTGTTTTTTTATTCTCTACATTTAACTGACATAAAAGTAGTACTTTAATAACTGAATGCATTACGTAAAAAAATATCCGTAGTTATCCTAATGATAGTGAAATAGGAATAGACTGTAGACTGACTAAGGGCCAGATTTTCAACTCAAGGATTTTTCTGCCAGATATATGAAAGGAATGAGAAGGTGCGCGTGAGGCGTGAGTAATGTTTGGCAGTGATAAGAATGAAATGTTTAAAGTGGTAATTTTTATCTGTTGGATATCTTGCACTGCAAAACCGGTCCTAATTGTGATTTCAATTTGAAAACCTATTTTTGAGGTGATATCTGCCCGATTTCAATTAACAAGTGATGGATGCACGACTGTAGATGGAAGTAAATGGTCTGAATCCTCGAAGAGGTCTCCCCTCACACGGAACTGATTTGGCTGACAATTGAATCAACGTTTTTTCTTCTTTCGACTCCGCAGAATTAGAAACTGCTATTCACAAAATCTCATCAGGAAATAATTTGTCAAAGATAATTAACGTCCATGATGATGCCTAATTCTGTATCTGAACCGTTTTGCGTATTTTTACCACTGAGGAGTCTAGCGTTTTGTGGGTGGAAAATACATCTGTGGACTCAAAAAATATTCAGGAAAGTTTGTTCACTTCATAAATTTAACACGTTTTTCAAAAATAGAATCTCATTCACCTCTAAGTGCACACGAATGAAAATTAGCCTATGAAAATATTTCTAAAGAAGGAATGATCCGCCCGTTTTTTGCGATGTTTCACAAAGATAGAGGCCATGAGGGGACTATCCAACAAGACGATTTTTTTTTAGAATGTTAATAGCAACTTCATGGCCTATTCTGGTGCCGCACTCAATACAATGGTAACCAATTTCAAAAGAGGTCGGATCTGTGTCTTAGATATCATGAGCTGATGAGATATGGACTATGTCATGGCAAGTAGTAGAAATTCAAGTTTTCACAATACAGAACTTCTCTCCAACGTTCTCTTTTTAATCCTATTTTCATGACCAGATATGAGAGCTCTGAAAAAAAGGTATGATTAATACAGAACAGAATTGAATAAAAGTTTCCTTCCAGCTGTTTGTTGATTTGAAAAAAAAAAATAAATTGATGGTTGAAATAAATTCTCGCCAAAGTTGAAGGAAAGTAACTATTCTAAAACGACCACTAACAAAAATATTAGAGCTGAGTTGTTCAGTGAAACATGAACACGATGCAGTGCTGTGATTGGTCGTTTCCCACGTGTTTTCCATAGTTTTTGTGCTGAACGTGCTCCATAGTGATATCAAACAGAAAAATCAGGAAGTTGAAACCCTGGGAGAAATTGCTTTCAGGAAGTGAAAAACACGAAGATTGGGTCATCATGTATGTATCATGTCGCTTTCTGGAAAATCCATATCAAAATCAATGGTTTTTCATTCTCATGTGATCTCAGGGAGTGTCACGAAGTTAACGGCATTCCAAATGAAGTTCCTATTTCTCAAGAGATCGATTTCACTTTTTTTCGAAGATTGCATACTCTTTTTTCACAACCATTGAAATAATGTCATGAAATGGCCGGGAAATGGATGTTTGAAGAAACATTTCAATAGATTTTGTGTTTCAAGTGGGCACTGAAAATAGACGAGCTTGTCATCGTTCGTAAATGTCATGTGTACCTACGTAGAGCTCCAAAACATAATAATGTAGATGAGTGTATGTACATTCCGGTTTTTTTCTAATGAATGCGTTTGGCATACCAACAATATTTCATATTGTCACGAGGAATGCTCCGTGTATATATATATATATATTTATATATATATATATATATATATATATATATATATATATATATATATTTATATATATATATATATATATATATATATATAGAATAACGATTTAGTGACTGGTTCGAGTATAGGTCTTGCTGTAGTGAGGTTGCAGTCAAAAAAGGGGGCTAAATTTACAAAGAAAACTCTTTGTTATACGTCGAGCTTTCGGTAATGTTTATTACCTTCTTCGGGACAACTATAAAATGGTTGATTACAATATATATAAGTTATTTTATAAATGGAGTACTTACTAACGTGAGATTGAAATGAAATTGGATCAGAACAAACAGAAAATACATGAATGAAATGAAATGACAATGACAATGACAAGTTTACTCAATCAAGGCGGAAAATTTTGGTTAACGGGTGTTGCAGTTTTTTCGTTGAAAAGTAATAAATAAGTATATATCTGACTGAGGTTGTTCAAGTCGGTTCGTTTATTCATAGAATTTCGTTCTTTATGAATATGAACCATTTCTAGAAATATTCTTTTCGAAAGATTCTTCTCTGTGTCCAAAACTTCAGTATTCTCATAATCCATTCGATGATCATTACGATTCACATGTTCCGATAAGGCACACGAATTAACGTTTCTTCTACAGTCGCTTCTGTGTGAAATTATGCGACTATTGAGATTTCTAGCTGTTTGACCAATATACGTCTGATTACAATCTAGACAGGGAATTTTATAAACAATATTAGATTTCTGTTTTTTTAAAATTGAAGATTTAACTTTGGAATGTAAGATAGAGATAGTACTTATGAATTTTTTTGTGATTTTAATGTTTTCGTTCTTCAGAACATTGATTAATTTTGGGGTGAGTTCATGAATGAATGGTAGAGATCTGAATATGGTGGTTTGTGACGGGTTAGGAATTATGTTCGTGAGACGTGATTGATTATCATTGGAAAATAGTAAATTATTAATGAGATATTTGGGATACGAATTTTCTAGTAGAATATCACGTAATTCTATCAAACAATTTTGGCGTATGCTGGGATGACTTAATTTAACGACTCTACTTTTGAGTGAAGTGACCATATTTATTTTCATTTTATAGGGATGATATGAATGAAAATTAAGAAAACGATTACTACATATCGGTTTTCGATACCATCTGGTGATTATTTTGTTTTCCTCAGTTCTAATCAGTTTCATATCTAAGTATGGTGTACAATTGTCTACTTCTTCTTCGACAGTGAATTGAATATTGTCATCATGAGAATTGAACAAACTCAAAACATCGTTTATTCTATCGGAAGGTACTGAAAGAATCAAATCATCCACATATCTTTTCACAAAAGGAACATTGAAAGGAAGTAAAGGTAAGCAGTTATCAAGAAGATCGTCTAAAGCATAGTCGGCTAAAATCGGAGATATTTTTGAACCCATAGGTGTGCCAAATATTTGTTTATAAAATTTGTTTTCGAAAACGAAATAAGTAGAATCGAAAATGAAATCTAATAATTTGAAAAAAGTTGATTTGTCTAAATTACAAAAGTTTTTCACAAATACCCACTTTTTTTCGATACAATTTTTAACAGTTGCGAGAGGTAAATTTGTAAATAAGGAAACCACATCCAAGCTGATGATGACATAATTAAATGGTAGTTGATATTCATTAATGAATCTCAGAGACTCTTTTTCATTCAGTGAATTCATTAATGAATATCAACTACCATTTAATTATGTCATCATCAGCTTGGATGTGGTTTCCTTATTTACAAATTTACCTCTCGCAACTGTTAAAAATTGTATCGAAAAAAAGTGGGTATTTGTGAAAAACTTTTGTAATTTAGACAAATCAACTTTTTTCAAATTATTAGATTTCATTTTCGATTCTACTTATTTCGTTTTCGAAAACAAATTTTATAAACAAATATTTGGCACACCTATGGGTTCAAAAATATCTCCGATTTTAGCCGACTATGCTTTAGACGATCTTCTTGATAACTGCTTACCTTTACTTCCTTTCAATGTTCCTTTTGTGAAAAGATATGTGGATGATTTGATTCTTTCAGTACCTTCCGATAGAATAAACGATGTTTTGAGTTTGTTCAATTCTCATGATGACAATATTCAATTCACTGTCGAAGAAGAAGTAGACAATTGTATACCATACTTAGATATGAAACTGATTAGAACTGAGGAAAACAAAATAATCACCAGATGGTATCGGAAACCGATATGTAGTAATCGTTTTCTTAATTTTCATTCATATCATCCCTATAAAATGAAAATAAATATGGTCACTTCACTCAAAAGTAGAGTCGTTAAATTAAGTCATCCCAGCATACGCCAAAATTGTTTGATAGAATTACGTGATATTCTACTAGAAAATTCGTATCCCAAATATCTCATTAATAATTTACTATTTTCCAATGATAATCAATCACGTCTCACGAACATAATTCCTAACCCGTCACAAACCACCATATTCAGATCTCTACCATTCATTCATGAACTCACTCCAAGATTAATCAATGTTCTGAAGAACGAAAACATTAAAATCACAAAAAAATTCATAAGTACTATCTCTATCTTACATTCCAAAGTTAAATCTTCAATTTTAAAAAAACAGAAATCTAATATTGTTTATAAAATTCCCTGTCTAGATTGTAATCAGACGTATATTGGTCAAACAGCTAGAAATCTCAATAGTCGCATAATTTCACACAGAAGCGACTGTAGAAGAAACGTTAATTCGTGTGCCTTATCGGAACATGTGAATCGTAATGATCATCGAATGGATTATGAGAATACTGAAGTTTTGGACACAGAGAAGAATCTTTCGAAAAGAATATTTCTAGAAATGGTTCATATTCATAAAGAACGAAATTCTATGAATAAACGAACCGACTTGAACAACCTCAGTCAGATATATACTTATTTATTACTTTTCAACGAAAAAACTGCAACACCCGTTAACCAAAATTTTCCGCCTTGATTGAGTAAACTTGTCATTGTCATTGTCATTTCATTTCATTCATGTATTTTCTGTTTGTTCTGATCCAATTTCATTTCAATCTCACGTTAGTAAGTACTCCATTTATAAAATAACTTATATATATTGTAATCAACCATTTTATAGTTGTCCCGAAGAAGGTAATAAACATTACCGAAAGCTCGACGTATAACAAAGAGTTTTCTTTGTAAATTTAGCCCCCTTTTTTGACTGCAACCTCACTACAGCAAGACCTATATATATATATATATATATATATATATATATATATATATATATATATATATATATATATATATATATATATATATATATATATATATATATATATATATATATATATATATATATGCTCTCTGGAACTCCCGGTTGAACCGCGTCTGAAATTTTTCTTCTTTCGACGTTTCGGCTCCCACTTTGGAGCCATTCTCAAGACTGCTTGACTTGGTGGCGAGGCCTAAGTCTCCTTAACCCCCAGCACTCATCTTGGCAGAGTGAAGATTGTCTCTGACTGATTGAGCATGAGCATGACACAATGTTACTCGATACTTGTTGAGAGTCTAGGAATAGCAAAATAAAAATATAGGATGAATGTTGATGAAGCCTTTCCCTTTCAGCCCGCTCGTGAGTTTTTTGTTGAGAAATCAATTAGAATAATCAGTTATAACAGACGGAGTCCATATCGGATCAAAAAACTTCCTGAAAGATAACCCTAGTCAATAGATTCAGTATCAATTTTTCTCTCCCGATGATATCAACTTTACAAATAATATCAGTTTCGTGTTAGGGTAATTGATCTCTACAAAGAATTACACATTGGGTCCATTTCAGGCATTTACGCCTGAGGACCAATCAGAGTACGTACATACGTCATACGTACCCAGTACGCACTGAAATGTATTCGCTGAGTACGTATATTTCTGGGCGTACCCAGTACGTACTGAAAAAAGTAAGTACTGAATTTAATGACGTTACTATGTAGATGCCTATAACTGAGTTTGGAAAATGTGAAATATTCCGCATCCTATGTGACTCAACTGCAATGCTGAAAATTTCAATCGACGAACTCAGCTATTTTTCATCTGTATATAATCGAATATACATCCAATTCATACAAAATACACTTAATATACAGAATGTTCCTCAAATCATATTCTTATATAATGGACAGTTTTCATTTTTGGCTGTGACGTAACATATGATGATGAATATTGGGTCATGAGAAATCGGCGAACTTTAAAATTTTAGAGTAGTGTATAAGAAAGAATAATGTAATTTACGCTATTACCATCAAAGAATGTTGAAAAGTGAGACTCTGATGAGTGATTACACACACCTAGACACAACACCATGAAATCTGAGATAGAAATTACTCTGAAATGCGGCATTAGATAGGTATCGTTTGAAAAGATGGACTTCATATATAGCAGTTTACTTTCTACAATTATTGTAATATTGTAGAAAGTAATTCGTCTCACAATATTGCGTATCGTTCAAAAATTTGTGAAACAAGTGTGCTCAGCAAAGAGTTCGATTATTCAAGCGATTGTTATGAGTTCACTTGTCGAGCTTAGTGGATGACGTACTCTCAGAGGTGTAATCAAAACGTCGAATAATGTAGCGGTTGCCACAGAATCTCTACCTATTTACAAAATACAATCAACTTGGTATTTCAGAATCATGCAGAGCAACTATTGTTGATCCACAGTGTTAAAAGCTTTCGCAAGATCCAAGAACAAGCATGCGGTTGGCTTACTCTCATCTAGGAGCTTATATATCTCACTTGAAAGTTCCGAAATTGCATTATTTGCTGAGAGTTTATCTCTGAACCCATAATTTGAAGTTGATATTACATTATTTTTATCAAGAAAATATACGAGGCAAGCTGTACTTCCACCAACCAAAAATTGTTAACAACACTTTTATGATGGGGAATGGTTGAGTTTTATATACTGAATATAAAAAAATTCAATACGTGAGCTGGGGGTTGGAAGTAAATATTTGGAAGGAGAGGGGTGTAAAGGAGTGATGATATTGTCGCAATTTCTGAGGAAAGTTGACGTCTTAGAGAAAAGTTTTCAATGGAAAAGTTATAGATCCTGAAAAGATCTATAACACTTGTATAAATGACTTTCACACAACCTCAAAATAACCGAGAAAAATGCGAAAAACTGGCTTTTTTTATTTTTATTTTTCATTTCCACAAAGTTATATTCTGATAAAATTCTGTAGGAATATACTTCGTCATGTCTTCAATAGCCACAATTGTTTTTCAATGATGAATCGAATTGTTCCAAAGATAATGAACTTTTTCGTCGAAAATACTTCTTTCGAAGCCAATTTTCCCTTCAGAGATTTATCGTAAATCGTTTTTCCTGGGCTTATTCTCTTCTTTGTTATCTATAGTTTCCAATAATGGAATAGAAAATGATATTCTCAATCTGCTTTTTTTTGTTCCAAAATTGTACGTTCATGTTAACCAGCTGACGAACGTCAACCCTCAGAAGTCGAATCTTGTGCGAGCAATGGATCAACGAGGCCTCACCTTTCAACGTGCGATTACCCAGCATGGTGGACCGGTGGGGAATCGAACCCCGGTCTTCCGCTTGAAATGCGAATGTGCTAACCACTACCTACACTACCGAGAACTGTATATTGGATGAAGATAGATCGGTTTTCTATGAGAGAAAACATACCTGGGGTTTTCCACCATCAAATTCCACCAAGTTGATGCTACCACATTCTATTTTTTTCGCCAAATCATCGTTAATACTACTTACGCTCATGTCTCTGTATTTTCGTTTCTCGTGCCAATATGTGTACTCTGGGTTCCTCTGAATTTTTCAATGGAATGTTGCCAAATATGTGAAACATACGCCAATAAGTTACTGGTCGATCTTTGATGTTGAAATTCACATCGTCTATCATCAATTATTTCTGATTTCTCCAGATATTTGATGAGCTCATATCGATTGCTTTTTCCATAACTTTCCCTGTCACTATGTATGTTGAACATTATCTGATACAGTGCTAGGTATAATAGTGAAGTAAATTTCTATACTTGTATTTGTTGCAGATTTTTTCATCTCGGTTGGTTAATACAAAAATATTTTTGTAATGTAATCTAATTGATAGTTTTAGTTAAGATGTCTAGAAGGATGGTGTACTGAGTTATACCTGGGCATGTTCGGGGTATACTTGGCGACACATGCCTACTATGATAAGCATCACGGCTTTTCGACATCAAATCAGTTCAGATGGCGTGTGCAACGAAAAGAGTTACAAATTTCCTAGGAAATGTATAAACGGCCGACCTGACACGGCTGGCTATACTTCTACTTTTGGACGCTGACTGATCAACAACCTATATTATTTGTTCAGAATACTGGCCAAATTTTCCATAATTGTGTTCCTTTCATTCGATTTTGTTTTTCATGAGTATGACATTAGATTTTGCTCATTTTGTTGACTGCTCGAATCAAGTAGCGTCAACTAGCGATGAAATTGAGAAACACACCACGATACGTAAAAATGACACTAATGACAGAAAAGTGTCGCCATAAAATTCTAAACAATATCGCATCGGTCCCAGCACCATCCTTCCAGACTTCTTAGTTTTAGTGAAATATCTTTAAACTGGATGACGTTTATTCTAGTCAAAATAACAATCAATATTTATTCAACACCTAGACAACATCCATTCCTACAATGTGTTCTAAAATCTACCTATATCACATCTCCCCCTCTATTTTTCAACACAAAGAGAAAGAAAAAAAAATACTAATCACAAGAAAGACCTTGAGGAGGCCTTATAATTCGTTTAGGTCTGCTTATTGTATCATTTTCTTTTTGTATTTTTCGAAAACACTCATTATCAGAAGAACTTCGCTCTGTACATATTAATCCATCATCTTTTTCCAAATTTACATTTTCTATTCCAGAACAAACCTTGATTTTTTTATTTGATTCAAATGTCTTTTCCATTTAACGTGTCCTATTTCCGGTATTACAACAATATAAGTAGATTTGCCGATTCTTTTAAAAACAATTCCTTATTCAAGTAACTTCTTTGTTTCTATAATCTTTAACGGTCACTCTATCACCTTTCTCGAAGCTCATAAATCTTTCACCCTTACTATAAATTTTCTGTTTGTTTTGTCCATCAATAACATTATTTTTTACTATTTCTCTGACCTGAATTTCTTCAGGAAATAAAACATCGAATCTAGTACGCAAATTCCCTCCAAACATCAAACTATCCGGGCTAACTTTCGTTGTACAATGTGGGGTATTTCTATAGTCAATCAAGAAATTATTTATTGTCAGATTTTCACCTATTTGTTCAGTTTTACCCAAACTATTCTTCAGTGCGTTTTTTTACCGTTTTCACGGCATTTTCTGCAGCTCCATTGGAAGATGGATGATAAGGATTACATAATTTTTTCTCAAAAATTCCTCGAATTCTTTGGAGCAAAATGATGTTCCATTATCCGTCACAGTTTGATGTGGCAAGCCATAACGTGCAAAACATGAACGTAATATTTCTATGGTTGCTGAGGAAGTGATAGATTTCATGGGAAAAACCTCCAACCATCTAGAATGAGCGTCAACTAAAATTAGGAACTGCCTATCCATGAAAGGTCTCATGAAATCTAGATGTAAACGAAACCACGGTTTTTCTGGCCAAGGCCAAGGATTCAATAACGCTTTTCCCGGTGATTGGTGCTCCCAACAATTAACTCAAAGACAGTGTGTTGCAGCAATACAATTCATTATATTTCAATGAGCATTTACTTTCCGCGCACATGGTATAAACAGCATGAGATATCTAATTTTCACTGGCCCTCGCTCCAGGCCACTATCCGAGAGAATTATCCTCGACACGCGATGATTTCATCATATATTTTTCGCGAAAGACATTTTTCCGCCTTTAATTATTTACTTTTCTATTTGCTTGAATTTTGTGTGTGGTGCACGGGTACACTCCGGTGTTTTTGTTGTTTGCTGAACGAAGAATTCCGGGACTCTTCTACGAGACTCTCCAGGACGTGCTGGAAGATAGAAGCTGATGAAAGGGCCCTTTCGTACCTGAGTTGCTGGGACTACACCGGTAAGAAAGGTTCCCTTTAATTTTCCGCAAAAAAGATTCTTGTAAAAATTACGAGAGTGCTGTGCATTTTTCTCTCCAAAGCTAATAAAGCTTAGAGCTGCAACACAGTGATATCGAAAAAATTGATGAAGCAATGGTAAAAATGATTACCAAAGATTTTCAACCTCTTTCAATAGTTGAAGATCAGGGATTTATTGAGATAATTAAATTACTCCAACCCCAATATAAGTTGCCAAGTCGAAAAAAGCTAACTTATGAAAATTTACCAAAAATGTGCAATCATGAAGTGTCCAAACTCAAATCATTGCTGAATGACATTAACAGTGTTTCTATTACTACAGACATTTGGACATCCGATAGTAATAGGAGTTATATCACAGTGACTTGCCATTTCATTTATGAAGAAGAATTCCTCTCGAAAGTGTTGTCCACGAAAGAAATAATGGAAAGCCCCACAGGTGAACGAATAGCTGAAGTTTTGAAAGTCATTTTTTGTAAGTGAAATATTCAAAACAAGATCACAACGATAGTTTCGGATAATGGATCGAACATCAAATGTGCAATAAACGAATTTATGAAAAAACATCATCATCCTTGCGTGGCACATACCCTCAATTTGAGCGTAAATGATGCCATTACGAATAATGCAGAATCGCAAATGATTTTGAAGAAATGCAAAACAATTGTGGGTCACTCCAATCATAGTGCATTATCATATGGTATGCTTAAAACTTAAAACAGTGCAGGAGCAAATGGGGTTGCCAGTGCTGAAGGTAAAACAAGATTTTGTTACCAGATGGAATTCCTCCTTCATAATGTTAGAGAGATTGGTAAAAATAAGTGATTCTCTTTCAATCACCATCACGAAAATTGCCAAATCTCCTGCTTTTTTGAATGCTGATGAATGGGGAGTGATAGAAGAAAGTCTACTCCTTCTAAAACCATTGGAAGTTATGACGACAGCTGTGTCAGCAGATAAATATACCACAATCCCAACGATTGTACCACTTGACCACTTGTGAGAGGTCTCCAAAGTTCTCTCAATGATATTGAGACCAAAACAGAGACATGTTACAAATTAAAAGAAGCACTGTTAGATACCATTTCCCGCCGACTTGGGATACTGGAATGCAGTCGAATTGTTGCAAAAGCTGTATTCTTGGGCCCAAGATTCAAAAAACTAGCTTTCGGTACCGAAAACAATGCAAACAATGCACAAAAGTGGGTGGCAGAAGAGTTGACTGCTATAATCTATGAAAAAAATCAGATGGCTTCTAAGGTAACCAACAATGATGGTACTGATAAAAGTACAACCAATAGTTTGGTATCTGCTGACAAAAATGATTTCGATATATGGTCTCATTTTAACAATAAAGTTGCAAAGGGAAGGTGTCACACTACTCCAACAGCTATATTGACATCAACCCTAAGACAATACATATAAATGCCATATTTTGATCGAAAAAAATCCCATGGAGTTTGGAGTAAATACAAAACCAGTTTACCCGAATTTCATCAATTAGCCATGAAATACTTATCAATCTCAGCAACCTAGGTACCTCCTGAAAAAGTCTTTTCGAGATCTGGGCAATTAACAAACCTCAAAAGAAATCGACTGTCCCCAAAAAATTTGAACCAAATACTATTTCTGAATAGTACCTGAATTACCTGTATCAAGCTTTTGTTTTTCAATTCATTTCATCAGAAGACTGATTTCATATTTAATGTATTCATGTTCCTATTACTATTTGTTGAATTATTTTTGTTTGAGTTTATGTTTTTGCGCGAATTATATTTCATTTATTTCTTAAAAGAATTCATGTTTTGTTTGTATTTTTCAATTCGGTATTATTTTGAGGATCTTATTATCAATATACATTTTTTTTTTCTTCAGATCCAAGTGGATTTCATTTCATTCAGTATCTTAATTCGAGAGTTCTAAGTCCCTACCTGTTCCCAATCCCAACAGGCCCAACTGTAATAATATCATGACAATGACAACGCAATAACGCATATACTATATATACCATCCAATCAGCATTTTCAGTAATTCGGATTATTTCGTAACTCATCGTGAATATTCGAAAACTTTATCCGAATAGACCGCGGGCATGTCTGACAGACGACAGTAAATCAGACAGTTGTAATTCCAGCCTGCTGGACACACAAACGGATCTAAAGAGGCTTATTGTGCATTTGTGTCATATTTCAAAATACTTTCTCTCGGTAATAACTCAATTTTGAGCGATTATGAAGTTTCAATCCATCGATTCCTTTCTATTTTCGACAATAGAAAGAATATTAATCCTTTTGCTATTGAGAGACATGAATTGTGGATTCAAGCAAATAGAAGAGCAGATTTAAGTACTGATGAGTTGAAACGGGCAACGGTATATTCATTCATTTTGTATCTCAGAATTGCAATTATAATCTCATTAAATTGTTGTTAATGGAAAAACGATTTGTTTGTCCAGCAGGCTGATGCGTGTGACGTCACATACCCGCGGTCTATTAAATTCAAGACCGGGGTTCAGTGCAAATGGCGGCCGTGTACGGACGTCTGTGCCAATAGGTGCGATTTCACACTGATTGTGAAGCCAGTATGGCTGTTTAGTTAATGGCCGGAACCTGTTTTACGTGTATTTGTGTTTGTCCGTATGGCTGCCGTTACGAGAACGTGCATAGCAAAGTTTTATATTACTTAAAAGTTATTATAACCTCCAAAGAACACGTGGTATACATGTAAGGTTATCTCTATAAGAAGAAGATTAGAAAGGAAACAAAATTATTTGGATAAAGAAGAAGAAGAAAATAAAAGCATTTAGTTATATTAGAAGAAGGAACTGAAGGAAAAGAAGAGGATCGGTGGCTCCCTACGCCGGTAACTAGACCAGATGCCAACGGATTTGGCGAAGTCATTGATGTCCATAAGATTGTTTTACTTGCAAAGCAATAACGGGAGCGAGTATGGGACATCCCAGACGCGCTTGGTTAGCGCACTCGTTCGCTATGTCCAAGGACGCACCCATTAACTCAGTGAGCAAACCAACCAAATTCAAGACTGAGAACCGAACAAATTAATTCGAATGCACGAAACATGTTTATCTCGCTTCTCATACCACTTCACATTTTGAATAAGTATTTCATGTTCCATGTTCATTCCACTCGGTAAAGTATCCGAGTGACCCATCATTCGAATGATTCTGTGTATGTTCTCGAAATATCTCGAGACATATCAATAATCGGATTATCGATTATTTTTCATTCTAATTATCCCATCAATACAAGGAATCGGTCAGTGCAGCAATCAGTAAACAGACACGGGCCGAACGGTACTCTAAGGAAGGGAACATTTTATCATTGTATTTTCGCATGTTTGTACCGGCTAGCCACGACGCCGTTATATACTGTGTTGTTCCAGAGTAGAAATTATAAGTTACTGTGCAATTATAAGATCAGTGCACTTATTTATTCAAACCTCACCGAAGCCGAAGTGTAAGTACCTGAGTAAAGTGATCTATTTCATGTGTCTTTAAATTTGTATTCCTGTAATAACAGTGCCTAACCTATTTCTTTAAAATTAACTGTTGACTATGGACATCAAAGCTTCGTGGTCTGTTTCAATGTAGATTTTGGCTCCTATAGTAATACTTGTAAGTTCTAATTTTGTGACACTATTATATCCGTTTCAGTCAACTGAAGAGTTTCATGAAAACTTCGTTGGTTTACCATTTCTCATCACATGTATATGTATAAATTATACACATCATCATGTTTGTTTTTTCATTTCCAACTTGGACGATTTTAAAAATCTTGTGTATGAACATGAAATATATTTCGATTTCAATTTCACCCTGATGATTTTGAGCAGGTTTCCAAGCATTATTCGATGGAATTCCAAGAATGGTACATTTTAAAACTAACATATCTCATTTGATTTGTGGCTTGTAATGCACTCCTGTGCTGAACTAATTGAATTTGGAAATTTGATGCTGAGCTCCACATTTCCTTCCATAGACCTTGACTTGTGAAACAATTTGAGTTCAGGAATGGGGGGTGGAATTATATGCAGTTCTACAGTCACGCGATCCCACTTTGTAATTAGATTTGTTTTGTGTTGTACTCCACTCAGGCAAGTGGTGCATGCAACGAAATGCAAACTTTGCAAAAATATAAAACCGTAATTGAAACCGTAATAGAATTAACTTCACCGTGGAAAGGACAACGCCCGCGATACATGGAATGTCATAGTCCATCTAATCTGCTGGGAATTTAGTATATTTCAATCGATAAGTTCCTGATCAGATTCTAGAAATATGCTGAAGACTATCTAACGCACGTCCATAAGACTATCTCTTCTCGAGTGAAATTTCCTATCCATCTGAGCTAATCTGTTGATGTTTTCGCGGAGGTAAGGTATCATTGGTGTCTTTTTTTAAGGTCGTTGACACTAAGGCATTTTGTAAGAATACTCCTTATTTTATTCATATTGCTGACCGTCCACTCTACTGATACATATTTCATAAGTTGGGAATCGAAGAGAACGTTTTGAAAAAGATTTTTATTTCTAGTTCCAATTGTAAGGACTTTTATTTAGTTATTCGAATTCGGAGATTGATACCTTGAATAATGAAACTTGTTTCTGTCTGAGGGACTAAAATAAAAACTTCCTATTTCGAAAGAAGAACTAGTGAGACTTGTTTTCTTGATGGAAACCCAAATGAAACTGGTTTCTCAAAGTCACACGCGAATTATTTTCAGCACTCCGTTATCTAGGTCGCCAACAACAATCTGAATTTTCTACTAGTGGTACATGTAATATGAGAACTGATTTTTCATTCGTATGAAAAGCTTTAAGTTTTATTGATGCAATGAATTCTGAAATATACTGATGAGTTGGGTTGACAGGTGAGTTTCCATGAGATAATAGCTTTGTTCGCGGATCACATTCGGAACCGATTCCGTTATCTGCGTCACCAACAACAGTCTGCCAAGAAATGATTTCCTGTTTATCATGCAATAATGTTGCAATGATGTTTTACTATTGAGAAACGACATTTTTCATATGCCCTTAAGGACTGGGAGGACGTAACATTTATGCAACCACCATTGCTCCAAATACCTCAGGCTACAATTCCAGCATTCGTTTTTGCAACAAAGTTTTTATACTTTGTAAAAACGACTTACGTTCTGCTGAAACTACCGAAAGGAGGTAAATTCTTTCATGAATCATTTGGGGTGGATTTATGTAACATTAACATTCATCTTCACTTCCACTTTATGATTTTCACCAATGATATATTGTTATTTTATTCAGCACTCTCTATAGAAACTACTTCATCGAAAATACAACATGCTTCCATGAAAATAAGATATGATATGTAGTGGAAAGCATTTTCCTGACGGCACAGGGTTCCTCTCTTATCACACCTTACCTCGTCACGCCAGTCTTCAACCAGGTGGACCATCATAATAATGGAGGAGAAACAAATTTTCAACCAGTTGTGTGAACCATTGATAGATATAAATAATATGATATTGCCGAATTTAACTGGAAAATTCCTGTTTGGATCTGTCTGGAATATTTGTATAAGAATCTCGAGAGTGGAGTATTTTAGTTTCAGTCTTCATCCAGATTGATCAGAAGATAGTTGTGTGTGTGTGAATAAAATGTCCTTCAGAAAGTATTTGACTTTGAATTAATTAGAAACAGTTCCAGAGGAGGTTGTACATGAGCTGGAGAGAGGTATCTTAAAATTATTTTCTTCGATTTTCATGTGTTCTGTCATATTCTATTTATTCTAAAATGCGACATTCACGATCGTCCAGTCGATATTGTATGTTCCTCCAGAGGTAGATTCACTCACTGATGATGAAACTATTGACGAAGAATCTCTTCTGTCTGAACGTAGTATGCAATGTGTTGATATTGCTGGGACATACGAAACACATGTACCTAAGTATAATATTGATTGTGACGAAACAAATGAGGATCAAAATGACTTATCGGGTGAAGAAACTCTCGCTTCGAAACGAGCGAAACTGATTTGTTCGAACTCTAATCGATCCGATGATGGACCTCTATGGACTAAGGGAGAAATTCAATACATTCATGGCCCAACAAATACTGAAAAAAGTGATAAAGATCGTATCAAATCAGATTTAGCGGGCAAAAGTCCTTTGGATGTATTTTATTTGTTTTTCGATGATGAAGTATTGGATCTGATAGTTGAATTCTCTATAAAGTATGCCAATGAAAATAATAGACCCAATATTAAATTTTCGAAAAGTGATTTATTAATTTTTTTTGGAATTATGTACTATCATACATTACCCCAAATTCATCTCTATTGGTTCAATGACGAAGATGTAGGATTGCCTTTGGTGAAGAAATGTTTGAGCAGAAATAGATTCCAAGAAAAAAAGAGAAATTTACAATCATCAGATAACAATAAACTGAATGCAAATGACAAATTCTCCAAAGTCAGACCATATCTAGTTGCGATCAAAAAAAAAATACCATGGGGTATTTTTGAACATAATTTATCAATCGATGGAGAAATGGTACCTTATTAAATCATTCTTGCAAAATGTTTTTTAAAGGAAAGCCTGTTAGATTCGGCTTCAAGCTCTGGTGTCTGTTCATCAATAGGATATTTATTCTATTCTATTTCCTACGGTGGTGCTTCTGATGACGAAAAATAAGATTTGGGACTCGGAGGTGACGTAGTTATGAGTTTGCTTTCGGTTGTGACAAAACCTTTCAATCATATGATTTTTTCGACAATTTCTTTTCTTCCTACAATACATTTTGTCATCTGAAAGGAAACGGTTTTTTCGCTACGGGAACTGTTCGCGATAACAGAACAAAAAAATGTCCCTTGCAAAACCAAAAATTATTTTCGAAGATGGAAAGAGGTGCATCTGATGCTGTTTATGATAGAAAAACCAAGACTTCGTTTGTGCGTTGGAATGACGACTCGGTTGTGACAATGGAAAGTAACGTTCTTGGGGTTCAACCATTACATCGAGTCAAGAGATACAACAGAAAAGAGGAAGAAGATAATAAAGTTACCCAGCCAGACATCATATTTCAGTAGAATATATTTATGGGAGGAGTTGTTCTTCATGGAATTGTCAATTACAGAACCAGAGTTCTGGGAAAGAAGTGGTGGTTCTCTTGGACCCAGAATATCTGAATGACGTGGAGGTGTCCCTACTTGTAGCCAAAATAACCAGGGATAGCCCACAAGTTCCTACAGGCCAGGAAACATAGTGCTATGAACGCATGAGCGCAACGTGACTGAAGGATGTCATCTGAACCCTGCGCCTTTGGCAACGTACCAATCTCGTAACGTTGAAGGAGGGCGATATCCTGAAACCATGCGCTTGCGCCGTCTTCCTAACGTACGTAGACGGACAGCAAGAGAAGACAGAATGCCTACTCAAAAACTTTCCCGGCTTAACATTGAACACCGGAAAGTGTGAGCCTGCATGAAGAAATGAAGGATATGGGTTCTTTTCATGGACACACTAAGTCCATGGGAAAGGGGAGACTGAATTTCCATTAGCAAGTATCGGGGAAGACATGACCCAGCCACTTGTTGAGGCAGCGGAAGGCATTATAGAAGGCCTTCTCTCCAGGAAACACAACTTACTTCGGTTGGGAAACACCCCCATTTATGTTGGGCAAAGTATTTTTTTATCAAAAATTGAATTCCTGTCAAAAAAATGGCCAAATATCATATCTGTATACCATAAGTTCGAGGGATTTCTGCCGGCATACAGAGTTTTTTAGAATCGAAAGTGAAGTTAGCCACTTCAGACAGAACAAGGATGGGTATATGTAAGAATTTTCTGCGCATGTAGTTAGATCTGTTAGAGTTCCTGAATTGAAAAGTTATGAAGGAATATTTTGCTGACATGCAGATATGCAAATTAGGGACACCCCTGGTTTCAGATCGAGTGCTTGCTTATGTGCAATTGCGAAATGAGAACTAACATGATCATAGTAATACTAATATATTTCTGATATAAGGCGCAACTTCATAGCTAGATACATTAACATAAAGCCTACCAATCACAAGGAATGCAACAATATGCGACTGGAGAACTGAAATATGTGTGAAAACAAAACCCAGATTTCAGATCGAGTGCTTGCTTGTGTGCAATTGCGAAATGAGAACTAACATGATCATAGTAATACTAATATATTTCTGATATAAGGCGCAACTTCATAGCTAGATACATTAACATAAAGCCTACCATTCACAAGGAATGCAACAATATGCGACTGGAGAACTGAAATATGTGTGAAAACAAAACCCAAGTAGGCTTAGTGGGACTCCCCGTTGATAACAAAAGAACTTGAAGGCTGAAGTTTGAAAATGCGAAGCAATAAATCACTTGAAACAGAAATAGAACTCCCTATCAAGAAGGAAAATGAATCGAGTATTGGAAAGCTTAAGTGTGAGTATGTTGTATTCAGAAACTTCCCTTTGACTATCCGTCCTCATTCAGGCACTCTTTAACCAAGATAAGATGTCATATATTTGAGGGTCAATAGTGAAGGAAATTTTATGGTCGGTAGATTTCGGAAATCGAAGTAAGTTGACGAGTAAGTGGTTTTTATGGGCTTCACATTGAGTCCGCCGAAAACACCCTTTTCCTGCTATGAATGATAAATTTTTTATATAGGCATGAATTATTTTCTCGATAGATCTTTCCTGGATGGTCTAGCGATTGTGTGATAGTCTGTATGCCATTTTGTATTATGTGGAGGGTTCAGGAAAGAACTGAATCAGTTCTTTTAAGTATGTCAAATCAATATCACCTAATGTCAAGATTGAAACCTAATGCTTTGGAGAGATTTCATTATTCATTTATTTGAAATAACGAATATAACTAGGGAAACTTCTCGACGTATAACCGGCTAGCATACTCGAAGACTGGTTTATTATGAATAAAATCTTCGGAAGGAATTTTCTTTGATTATCTCCTCGAAGGGCGTTGAAGAGTATCCGACATGTGCGAATACAAGGTTTATGACGAAAGTGATTCCTGGATATGATTCTGGTAATACAAGTGTCAGAAATGATTTTTAATTATTGGGATGGGCACAGTTGCAGACCGGTTCCGGATTCATTGGCCTCACGTCAGTGCAAGGTAATTCCCACCATCAACTCGAAAGTTGTTACTTTTCCTATAATTAAAAAAAAATTTCTCCACTGATATCATAATTCGAGGAAGGCTGACGCTAACGACAATCAAAATGAGCCGTCATCACGCATTTACCCATAGACGAGGCAACCCAAAAGCGGGTACTTTCTGTCTCGTACGAGAAAAGGAGCGCCCATGAGTTTGCTTTTGGGTTGCCTCTAAATGTCGCGAAGACGGTCATTTTGCACATCGTCAGCTTTAGACCTTTCCGAGATATGATACCATTGGAGAGAAATATTTTTAATAATGGAAAAATCAACGACTTTCGAATTGTTCGTGGGAACTACCTTGCACTGACGAGAAGCCGATGAACCGGAAGCGGTCGGTAAGTATGCCCATAAAATGATTGAAAATTAATTCCGGCATTCCGATGACCAAAAGCATAAGCAGGAATATCTCCTGTGAAGGTGGAGAATCCTGCACTGACACCTGCCGGATGTTATTCAATGCCCCTTGTGGTACTAGCCAGGAAATTGGTTGTTTCCTGATACCGAGTGAATAAAATAAGGCTGACCTGAATGAATTGTTCGGATGATTTGGAATACCTTTTGTGGAAAAATAAGTTTTTTCAGGAGGAGTTATCAATCTGATATTTTTCAACTGTATTCGCGAGATTAGATTATCAGAATCTTTTTCAGGTTTGAAAGGCCTGGAGGTATATTGATTGAAAATATTTAAACTTAATCACAAAGTCAAGCAGATGGACATCGGAATGTGAAACAAGCTATGAACTTGTATACACCTTTGCTCTGGCAATCAATGCGCATGCGTTATCAATTGGTGCATACGAAATAAATCAATAAATTGATGTATACAACAATGTGACAGTTCATGGCTACTCCTCCGAAAAAGAGATATGAGATATGTATAATAACATTTATTTAGGGCCCACTGTAAAATGTGCACTGTCAGCAGAATATGTGTTGTAAAGATACTTACTTTTTTACTAAAAATTATCGAGAATGATATTTCTCAAGATCACTTCCATAATCCGTGCAACTTTCTGACAAAAATCAGAATTTTCATATTCGAAATTATTGCATTCACAAATTCGATGCCAGACAGCTGTTTCAACCCGCCATAGTTCTTCACAGTGCCACTCGGCTTGACTTGCGAACACAAAACATTTTAGTTCTTGGATGAAAAAATTATACCAAAAAACTATCTTGTAATAAGTGAAGCCTACAATTATTATCAAGAAAATAGTTATGTACAACTTATCCAATCCATCTTGACACAAACTCAGGTACTTTTCCAGTTGCACATTGGTAGTGTAGACAATGACGAGAGGAAAAAACAGCTAGGAATATATTTCAACACAATGAACACAAAATATGGGTGTTTTTTGTTATCTAAGTATACTTCACAGAGATTGCTGGGCATATACGTATTTAGTTCTGTGCCAAGATGGATTGGATAAGCTGTACTTATGTAGATACATGTCAATCAAACAATACAAAAACCTTGATGAAAACTATCCAACAAACCTCCTCGTTCAACCAAACAAAAAGAAAAATCAGCACTGCTCATACTGATTACACATATTAGATTGAGATGATTTATCACTGCCAATTAAAGGAATTATGGTATTTCACATTATGTCGGCTAATGGCGAAAAACAGCTAGGGGATTTCACAGTGAAATCACTAGAAATCAAATGGTTTATACAAAGGGCACCGGAACCTTCTCCCCAAAAACTATTTATATTCTTCAGGGCCAGCTTGACACTGGGCGATATCAAATATCGGCGTAAGACCTGAGACTTATGAATTTTATGTCAATATTGAACAGAGATATAAAAAACAGTATATTGGCTAATATGCCACTGCACTGCACTGGAAGCAAAATGCATCCAGATCAAGTATGTCAACAAAAACGGCAACCTGCCGAATCTCCGAACTGCAAAATATCCTCTGATGAAAAAGAAGGTGCTATTGGCAGCACCCCTGGAGATAGAGGGCGCTTTCGATAATATGTACTCAGAATCGATCGTCCGAGTGTCAAGGAGAAAAAGAATAGACGAAACAAGCTGCAGATGGAGAGACTGTATGCTCAGAGGACGACAAATACTGTTGTGTACCAGGGAGAATTCCAAATAACTTCACTTGACCTTACTATTTTACTTTATTAGCTCAGAAATATCATTCCCACACAAAAGCAAAAAAGGGAATATTTTTACAACTGTTGCATAGCAGAGTTGGGAATCGAATCTCATCTGCACATTTCATTTCGTTTAGAACGAAGGATAATTAATGTCATTTCAGCAAAATGCACTTCTACTAAGAAACACGTATGTGGGCGTAAAAATGTCTATTTATCATATACGTGAATGCTACTCTAATTCGCTCGAAAAGATTTCATTTGAAATAACATTGCCTTTAATAAGGTACATAACACCTCCGCGAACAAGAGTTTTTTAATGAATTCATCGAAACTCTAAATGAGTAACACTTCACTTGAACTTTTAGTGATTTTCTTGAACTCGTCAAGGTGTTGCGGGAGCTTGGAAACAGGTTCGGCTCTGGTTCGTCTTGGTACGGTGTTGTTGAGATGTCTTCGAGGGTGTCGTTTCTCTTCAGATTCGACAACTGCAATGATGTTGGAAATATTTTACTGTTGGAGACTGTATTATGGCTATTGATACAAATCTCCGCCAATTTGACTGGTTTTGGGCAAAATCTTCCTACGATAGGTTGCCATCGAAAATCACAGCAGCGACAGCAGCAGCAGTATGCAAATACTAGAATTGCAATTGTACTTACAACTCCAAATAAAATATTGTACCACTTTGCATATTGGATGATGAACGGTTTGTTAAGGTTCTGTTGAAGAATTTCATCAAATTGGTTCAATTTGAGTTGGGCATGGCGTAACTCGTCCAAATTGAGATTACTCAATTTCAATGGTTCCATTTCCTCGCTCCTGAGGAAATCTAATTTTTCAATGCAGCAATGATCTTGGTTTATGTTAATTTCCGGGATGAAATTTGTGTAGTTTGAAGATTGGTTAGAAGTGGCTACTAGGAGTGTCGAGAATGTATAACACTTGCAATTTGTTTTCAATGAAAATATCCCTGCGCCTTCCAGGTCGACATCAATGATCTGTCCGTTGGATGCTTGACAAGTAATTGAACCTGTGGTGCGTTTCGTCATTACGAAAAGCCATTGATTTTGACTGAGGGGATGCCAAATTTCCATATCAGATTTTATTGATCTGGTAGGACAATCAGAAGGGATTCCTTTTGTTGATTGGACTCTCATGGAAACTTCGCAGACTGGTTGTTCAACGGTCAAATAGGTTATAGGATCTTTACAAATGAAATCATTTTCAAGTAATTCCTGGCAAGATGTTAAATCTTTTAGCCTTGAATAATGAGTTCTGGTTGTACTCAACAGTAAGTAGGGATAGGTAGGGTCAATATATGAATAAATATTGCTTCCATTGAACTGTGCTGGTAATGGTATCAATTTATACAGATTGTAAGTTTGCTCATGTACTAAAGGTACTTTAATGGCAAAAATTAAAATTTCGCTGTTATAAACTACTGATAATGAACAAATTGAAAAGTACTTGTAGACAAAATTGTAATCATTAATCGGTGTTCAGTATTCGCATCCAATATTATTTGTTTACTCTTTGTTTCATCCTGTATATTGTAATATTAAGTTTGATGTTCAGTTGTTGTAACTAAAACAATAATAATAAAAAAAAAAATCTTTTTGACTGACATTGAATTTTCCATTTTTCGTTCTTCGAGACCGGATTTAACCCAAGTATTTCAGGTAAAACACAACATTTATTGGTTCTTCGAGACCGGATTTAACCCAAGTATTTCAGGTAAAACACAACATTTATTGGTCCTTCTACGCCTTTACCGAATCAGAGCCTATTGAGACATGTCAAAAAATCGAAGAAGCGAGAGATTAGTGGAAAAACGGGAAAAGAAAGCGATTCCTATCAGTAGTGAAGGGGACAAAGACAACACTTCTTCTCGTGGCTTAAAGTTGGAGCAGAGTAATGACATTGATGACAAAAACTCCACCTCTAAGTACTCACAAGCAAACAGCAAGAAGAAAATGTTACGGCAGGGTTCCATTCAAGAAAGGAAATCGATTAAGTCCAAGATTAGTAGCGCCCGTTCAGAAAAAGTTAAAAAAGAATTGATGATTCAGGCAGAAATCAAGAAGAAAGAACTGGAGCAGGAATTATTGAAGAAAGAGCAAGAGATTCTCGACTTACAATTAGCCTTCAAGTTATCACAAATGGAATGTGAATCTTCGGACGCATCAGTGGAGGATGAGTTTCCATCATGTGGATCAGGGTCAGTGGTTAACAATGGTCTTAATGTTCAAAAATGGGTGAACGAGTTCACTTGGAATGGTAATATTGACACAAAAAATTGCACACCTAGCTGTTCTCAGGTATGTGAACCATTTTCTCCATTGTCACACGCAGAAATATATCCTACTCCTCAAAATGCAAACAGCTGTCAAAATGACGTTAGGCAAAATTTCAATTCACCTGAAATGTCTTGTCAATCAATTGACGATAATGACATAAAGAAAATTTTGACTAGACAGAGTGTTCCGATAGACTTGCCAATTTTTAATGGGGATCCTACAGAGTGGCCCAATTTCATTCATCAATTTAAAAATTCTACTGCTCTGTGTGGTTATTCAAGAGAGGAAAATCAAAGCAGGTTACAGAAATGTCTCAAAGGTAATGCCAAGAGAATAACACAAGCATTATTAATACTTCCGCAAAATGTAGATAAAGTCATAGAGTTATTGGAAAATAGATTTGGTCGATCTGAACATATTATTACTTTATTACTCGATCGTTTGAGAAAATTTCCAATAATTAAAGATGATAAATTAGATATTTTGATAGCATTTTCAGACGAAGTGAAGAATTTTGTATATACTGTCCAGTCACTCAAGGAGAATGAACACCTATGTAATCCTTTGCTATTACAAGAACTTCTGAATAAATTACCGACTTCTTATAAATTGAAATGGGTAGAATATATTACTGAAAAGACAGTGAAAAATAAACTTGTCGAATTTTGTTCATGGTTAGGATCCAAAGCTAATGCAGCTTGCCAACTCCAAATTCCACAAATTTCAGAATTCAAGGCTAATAAAGAAAATTACAAAAATAAAGATATCACTCTGGCCACAAAATTTGTTAGCAAAAAATGCATTTGCTGTAAAGATCAAACTCATGGTTTATTTTCATGTCGTGTTTTCAAGTCCTTTTCCGTTGATGAAAGATGGTCATTTGCGACAAAGAATAGAATTTGTTTTTCTTGTCTGACACCTTTTCATGGTTTGAAAAATTGTAGAAGAAAAAAGATATGTTCAGTAGATGGATGCAAGAGAGTACATCATGAGCTTTTACATAAAAATGAAGAGAATAGAGAAACAAATTCTACTTCGCAAGTCACTGATATTGAAACCAACTGTCATATTTCATCAAATAGACGAGTGTTATTGAAAATTCTACCGGTCTCTATTTCAAATGGAAAAAAAGAAATTGATACATATGCTCTTTTGGATGATGCAAGTACCATAACTTTAATTGATGAAGATCTTGCTAATGATTTGGATCTTGATGGTCCCCAAAAAACTTTATGTATCCAATGGACAAATAATCAGACAGAAGAGCAGGATGACTCAAGAATCGTTACTTTCAAAATATCGTCGAAAACATGTAATTCTAATTCGAATTTTTATTTGAGACATGTTAGAACAATAAAAAATCTTTCATTGCCAAAACAAACTGTCGATATTGACCAGATTTCTTTACAATATCCTTATATTAACAACAAAATACAATCTATGATTGACGTACGTCCTAAAATTCTGATTGGTCAAGATAATTGGCCATTGTTAGTAAGCAAGAAAATAATTTCGCGGCCTTGGCATGGACCCGCCCTTACGAAAACATTGTTAGGTTGGGTAGTTCACGGAAATTTAAATCATAGTAACGACGATATGAAAAAGTTCGTTTGTTTTGTGGATTGGAAAGAAAAAGATGAATTAGACATTCTCCATGACCTGGTTAAAGAACAATGGAAAATGGAATCATTCCCCATTTCAAGACAATCTTTATCCAGAGAAGACATCAGAGCTCAAGAGATCATGGATTCTACAATGCGAAGAATAGGTGACAAGTTTGAAACAGGATTGCTTTGGAAAAAGGATAACCATCATTTACCGGAAAGTAAAAAAAATGCTCTAAGAAGACTCGTTTGTACGGAAAGAAGAATGCACAAAGATGAGGAGTTTGGTCGAATGTATTGCGAAAAGTTTGAAGACATGATTCAGAAAAATTATATATCGAAAATTTCAAACAGTGCGGAAGATATCAATGACGGAAAAATCTGGTATTTGCCACACTTCGGTGTCATAAATCCAAACAAACCTAATAAATTGCGAATTGTGTTTGATGCCTCTTCGAAATCAAATGGCAATTCCTTAAATGACTTTCTGCTGACAGGACCGGATTTATACAATTCACTTCAGACAATTCTTCTGAATTTTAGAATCAAAAAATATGCATTTTCAGCAGACATCAAAGAGATGTTTTTGAGAGTGAATGTTCGAAAAGAAGATAGATCAGCCCAGAGAATTTTATACAGAGGAATGCGAAAAAATGGTGACCCAGATATATACGAAATCAATGTGGTATTTTTTGGTTCGTCGTGTGGACCGTGTTTAGCCCAGGAGGCTAAGAACAGAAATGCCAAAGAATTCCAAGAAGAATATCCTGAAGCGGTAAATGCCATAATCAATGATCATTATATGGATGATTACCTTGGGGGAGCAGATAGTATCCAGGAAGCAAAAAAATTGATAAAAGACATCATACATGTACATAGTAAAGGTGGATTTTCTATATGTAATTGGATTTCCAATAACCCGATTTTATTTCAAGATATTGATGACTCACTATTGGCCAATCTTCACAAAAATTTTGACGAAAATTTAAATTCTTCAGAGGAAAGGATTTTGGGTATATGGTGGAACCCTAAAAAAGATATCTTCCAATTCAAAACAAAATTTCACAAAATTGACAAAAATGTATTGGAAGGTAGCAGAATACCGACAAAACGAGAAGTACTCAAGATCGTCATGTCAGTCTTCGATCCTCTCGGATTTGTTGCAAACTTTTTGATACAGGGTAAAATCATATTGCAGAATACGTGGAGAAGTCAGATTGGATGGGACGACGAAATACCAGACAGTTTGATCATCAAATGGGAGAAATTCATACAAGATTTGAGAAAAGTAGATGATTTCAAACTGCCGAGACAATATTGTGAAATGAATAGGTCCGATTCTGAAATTCAGCTTCATATCTTCTGTGATGCTTCTGAAAATGCGTATGCAAGCGTCGCATATTTGAGATGGTCTGGAGAAGATGGCATTGAAGTTTGTTTTTTAAACGCACGAACCAGAGTATCACCAATAAAACCACTATCTATACCAAGACTTGAACTACAGGCAGCATTAATTGGATCACGGCTGGGGTCCAGCTTAAAAAGCGTATTGAACTTGAGAATTGATAAAACAATATATTGGACTGACTCAAAAACAGTATTATATTGGATTCGATCGGAAGCTCGACGCTTCAAAATGTTTGTAGCGCAACGTTTAGGAGAAATTCAAGAGCTCACGAATACTTGTGATTGGAGATATATAAGAACAAAAGAAAACGTGGCAGATGAAGCAACAAAGCAGTACCCAAAGATGGAATTTTCTACTGACAGTAGATGGCTAAAGGGGCCAGAATTTCTGTACATGACATCAGAATTTTGGCCTGTGGAAGAAAAATTCAGTGCCGATAATAATGGACAAAAAATAGACATGGAAGAAAATAATGTTCTGGTTCATGTAGAAATCAATGAAGAAGAAAACGTAATAACGACTGATCCAAATAAATTCTCAAAGTGGCAAAAATTATTGAGATCAACCGCTTGGATATATAGATTCATAAAAAATTGTGAAACGAAAGCAAAAACAGCAGGTGAATTAGAAGTATCAGAAATAAATCAAGCTGAGATAAATCTACTTAGAAGATGTCAAAAAGAAACATTTAATGACGAACTGAAATCTTTGAGAAATCATGGAATCGTGAAGAATACGAGTCGCCTGTTTACATTGGATTGTTTCCTTGATGAAGAAGGCTTGATCAGATTGGGTGGAAGATTAGATAATTCCAAACTTCTAGGTGAATTTGTGAAAAGACCGATAATTTTAGACCCGAAACACAAAATTACGAAACTTCTTATATTTTATTATCACGAGAAGTTCAATCACCATGGACAGGACACTGTATTCAATAGCATCAGACAAAAGTTTTGGATATTACGAATGCGACAAGCTATTCGCAGTTGCTGGGCAAACTGCCAAAAGTGTAAGAACCGGAAATCTTTGCCGAAACCTCCGATTATGGGACAGCTTCCAACATGTAGAATAGAACGGACAGTGAGACCTTTTATAAAAACCGGAGTTGATTATTTTGGACCTCTTTTAGTTTCGGTCAAGAGAAGTCGCGAAAAGCGATATGGGGTGATATTCACTTGTATGGTGACACGAGCAATTCACTTAGAGATTGCACACGACCTGAGCACAGACAGTTTTATTCATGTTTTTCGACAATTTGGTAGCAGACGAGGTTTTCCGCAGGAGATTTATAGTGACAATGGAGGGAATTTCAAAGGGAGTGATAGAGAACTCCAAAAAGGTTTGGAATCGTTTGACCAGGATAAAATAAAAACATTTTGTACGTTGAGAAATGTGAAGTGGTTTTTTAACCCCCCATTAGCTCCTTTTATGGGCGGATCATGGGAGAGTTTGATAAAATCAATCAAGAAAAATATGTCCGAAGTTCTAACAACAAGATATCCTCAGGAATATGTTTTAAGGACAGTGTTTGCAGAAGTGGAAAATATTTTGAACTCTAGACCACTCACCCATGTACCCATTGATCCAGATGATATGGAGGCTCTAACTCCAAATCATTTCTTGATTGGAACCTATTATTCAGCGTTGCCTTGTGCTGAAACCGACGAGAAGGATTTATGTTTGCTGAGCAAATGGAAGGCAGCACAAAAGCTCACGGATTTATTCTGGCAAAGGTGGGCTAAAGAATATCTGCCATCTTTAGCAAAACGAAGTAAATGGCATCAGCAGGGAAGAAATGTCAAAATAGGGGATATTGTCCTATTTTATGACTCCAATAGTCCGCGGAACATTTGGCTGAAAGGAAGAATTATAAATGTTCATCCTGGAAAGGATGGCAAAATCAGAGTGGTTGATGTTGTTACAGCCTCTGGAACAACATTCAAGCGAGCCGTGTCTACACTTTGTATACTTGATGTATTCAAAGAGAAGTCTACTGAGAATAATTAGATTTGAAGTAATTTCTTGCATTCGAATCAATTACTGCGGGAGAGAATGTTCAGTATTCGCATCCAATATTATTTGTTTACTCTTTGTTTCATCCTGTATATTGTAATATTTAGTTTGATGTTCAGTTGTTGTAACTAAAACAATAATAATAAAAAAAAAAATCTTTTTGACTGACATTGAATTTTCCATTTTTCGTTCTTCGAGACCGGATTTAACCCAAGTATTTCAGGTAAAACACAACAATCGGTAATGGAAATTCTACACCGGATGGTAATCGTACTTTTTGCATTTCAATGCTAAAATGTTTCGGGGTGATTACTGATGGATGTAAAACATTTTGTTTTGACAATATATCTCCTTGCTTAACAACCAATCAGTCTATTTCAAATTTCGAAATTCAGCCAATAGAATCCGAATTACAGTGAAAATATAGCTTGTCGCTGTATTTTCACGGTGATAAACCTGCTTAGTTTTTGTTTTACTAGCTGTCAAGTGAAAATAATGATTCAAATTATAAACGTCAAATCTATGTGTTTTGATTAGTTATATTTCTTAATCAATATGAGCGATCGTTGGGGACAAATGGCGATTGGTATCATGGATGAAGCAGTGGAAAAGAGTATTCCCTTGAATACGGCCAGAAATAAAGAACCAATTACCAGGCAATTCAACAATTTTTGCTCAAACAGGGGTTATATTGTCGTCCTAAATATAATTGGTGGTATGATTAATAACCTATAATTTTTTGGAATATCAATTCATTGGCAATCCCAATGCAAAAAAATACAACTCGTCCTGCGGACTCGTTGTATTTTCAGCTTTGGGATTGCAATTCATTAATATTCCAAAAAATTATCGGTAATAATTATACCACTTATTATATTACCCCTGAAAATAGAATGGATTGAATGACTACATCATATTCTTCATTCAATTCATTTATCATCTGATTAGGCAAATCAATGTGATCGGTTATTGATTGGGTTTGAGAAATTAAGTGAAGAGAGTTGACAGTGTTTTTCGAAAAGTTATTGAACGCTTTAATATTGTTGTTCAATTTTTCTTCGTTACTTTTCAGCGTTAATGCTGAACGATTATAACTGGAAATCGCTTCTGTCATTATATGAATTTGTTGTTTCATTAGCATTTCGGTATCGTGCTTTTGTTCTATAACAGAATTGATAGCATCTGTGTAAAATTGTGCATCGTCTGCATCTGGTATTCCAAACAACCATTTAAATGCGTATGATACACCGTTTATGAGACCTCGTCTCCTTCGGTTATTTTTTTTCTGGAAAGAGTGTCCAGTCAGGTGACTAATTGATTCGAATTTATCTTTCAATTTTGAAATTTATGTTTTCAACAATTCAAGAGATTCGGTACAATGAAACAGGTGAACATAGATTTTGTCTGCATCGTGAAAGTTTGAACACAGATTCACTGATTTTCCATAGCTATTTCCTATGAAGTGTAAATTTTTTTGGTAAAAGGATATATTGATATAAGTTAATAAAGTAAATTTGTCATTGGAAATCAAAGCTAACCCTAAGTTATGGTAGAATATACCTGCCTTATTATTAATATTTTCTATTTTATAGGAATTATTATCTTTGGAAAAGGTTAAAGGCAGGAAACTAATAAGAAGTACTAGGACTATTTTCGTTGGTTTCGTGTCCATCTTCATCTGAAAAGAAAGGTTTCAATAAGTTTTCATGGTATGTGGCTATTTTGTTCGGTTTTATCTGAGCATCTACAGTTTTGTTATCATTTATTCTTATTATTTTATGAGGACCTTTATAATTCGGGGATAATTTTTTACTCAAACCGGGTTTGGTACTTTTGTCAAGTATGGTAACTAAATCGTTCGGTTTATAGTTTGTTTCACGAACATTACGATCGTAATACATCTTTGACTTTTCTTTGGATTGTTGTAAATTTTCTCTTGCGAGTTTGTGAGACTTATTAAATTTGAGTTTTAGATTTGATAAATAATCATCGTATGTATATCGGAATTCGGGTTTGGCTGTCAAAGAATTAGGTACTGAAACTTTATGACCGAATATCAATTCATATGGTGTGAATTTTGTACTAGCGTGAATATGTCCATTATATGTGAACATTGCTAAAGATACATATTCATCCCAATCGGACTGTGTACGATTAATATAGTGTTTTGAATACTCTTTCAGAGTTAAATGGCTTCTTTCCATTGCTCCGTTTGTCTGAGGATGATAAGGACTTGAGATTATATGTTTGATTTTGAATAGTTTGTTTAGTTATTTTATTAGGACAGAGGTAAAGTCACTCCCTTGATCAGAAAGGATGCTTTCGGGGATTCCGAAAATTGTTATAAACTCGAGTAAGCTATTCGCTACAGTTTCCGCTTCGTGATTCGGGGTGGCATTTGCAAATGAGAATTTCGTCAAATCATCTTGCATGGTGATGATGAATTTATTACCGTTGAATGTCATGGGTAGAGGACCCACTACATCGATAGCTAATCTTTGAAAAGGTTTCTCCGAAGTTGTTGTGGTTTCCATAGCTGCTTTTCCTGGTTTATGATTTGTTTTATTCATTTGACAGGATTGACATGTTTTCACTAATTTTTTATGTCCTTTTTCATGCCTGGCCATTTGTGATTTTCTTTTATTCGTTTATATGTTCTTAGATAGCCTGAATATCCTGATACAGATGATACATGACTTTCGTCGAAAATTTTTCTTATTTCAGACTTGGTTTCTGGTTGTAATTTTGGTTTATTCACAAAAATTACTTCTATATCAAATGTTGGAAATAGAAATTCTAGCATTTCATTCATTAAATCTTGTTTCAAATTTATGTTATTTTCTGTCGGGTTTTCATATATATTTTATAGATATTATTTTCTAATAGGTGTTTTCTAATATTTTTCAATGAGATAAAAATATCTTTATATGTAAGTTTTTCGAAATGATATAGTTTTGCGATCAATAAATATGTTATCTGATTCTTGGGGTTTGTTAATTTCACGAAATCATGAAGTGTGATATCTTCTGGTAATTCACTGAAATCGAATAGAGCTGTTAAGTTTTCGTAGTTATCATTATTTTCATCAAAATCCTTGGAAAATATAATCATATTTGGAGAACATTTTAGAATATTTTCATTGATACTTTTTATATTAGGGAGTTTGGTATTGGTATAGTGAAATTTTATGAAGTCGTCATAAGTGTCTGATTCGGTTGGTTCAATGAGGTATACGGGGTTTCGGGAAAGTGCGTCGACGTTTGAGTTCACTCTACCTGATTTATATTTTATTTCATATTGATATTCATCTAATTCAATCTCCATCTTATCAGACGAGAACTAGGATCTTTACAATTGAATGGATAAGTCAGGGGTCTGTGATCGCTATATATGGTGAACTTACGTCCATATAAATAAGGTCGAAAATGATTGGTAGCCCATAAAATGGCAAGAAGTTCCTTTTCAGTAGTAGAATAATTTATTTCGGCTTGATTTAAAGTCCTGGACGAGTATGCAATTGGGAGATTTTTATTCACTTCGCCTTGTGAGAGTATCGCTCCTAAAGCGAAATTTTAAGAATCTGTGGTTAATATGAATTCTTTCCAAACGAATGGCATGTCTTTTTTCAGAAGAATTGTGAGTGGTTTTGCGTGTTTTGCAAAATCTTTAATGAACCGTCTGTAATATCCTATAAGGCCCAAAAAATGTTTCATGTTCTTAGGGTTCTTAGGAGTAGGATAGTCAGATATCGCCCTTACTTTATCGGGATTTTTATCGAGATATGCTACCTCACGACGCATAAACTCGCATTTATCCGGCTGAAGTAAAAGGGTGTTCTGTCGTAATCTATCGAATACTGAGGTCAATTTCAAAGAGTGTTCTTGGATTGAACTAGCATGTATCACGATGTCGTCAAGGTAAACAAAACATTGTAAACCTTGGAGTCCTGTTAGAATAGTATTAAGGAGCCTCTGAAAAACCTGAGGAGCCGCTTTCATTCCGAATGGCATTCTCGTCCATTCGTAGTGACCTGTGGGTGTCGAAGAAGCTGTTTTGGGAATATCTGATTCTTTTATTTTCACCTGGTGGAAACCCGATGCAAGGTCGAGTGTTGTGAAATATTTTGCATGACCCAATTGATCCAATATTTCTTCAATATTTGGTTATGGGTATGATTCGCCAATAGTTACATTATTCAATTTGCGGTAATCGACTACGATTCGCCATTTTTTCTCATTCGAGGCATCGGTTTTTTTTGGAACAATCCAAAGTGGACTGTTATAAGGTGAAACTGGGGGACGAATTATCCCTTGCTTCAACATTTTATCGATTTGTTCATCTAGTTCTTTTTTGTGAACTTCAGGAAAACGATAGATTTTTGTAGAAATTGGTGTTGGATCAGAGGTATTAATTTCAAATTCTATAGCATCTGTACAAGAAAGAGTGTCATTCGGTAAATAAAATATGTCATTATATTTTTTACATAATTCCAATACTGATTCTTTTTCTTCGGAGTTGAGATGGTCGAGTCTCAAATTTTCCTGTAATATTTTAAGTCTATCATGGGACTCTGTCGATTCTGTGACGTTAAAAATAAAAGATTCGGTTTCATAAAATGGTTCTAAGTATATCTTAGTATCGCACACTACCATAGATTTATCTAAAGTATTTAAGATAATTGTGAAAGCTTTTTTATTTTCTACCTCAACGATGGATTTTGCTAAATATACACCATCATAAAGTTTTAATTCTGAACAAATACCTCCAGTGATATTTTCACTCATTATATCAATTTGTATCAAGGTTTCTGATCGGGGGGGTAAAATCAAAGGATTCTGTTCATTCTCAGATTTTTCGTTTATTTCAACATGCATTCGAATTGGAGAAGGTACTGATTTTATTTTCAATTGGAGGCTTGCTAAATTTATTTCAGCTGATTGCTGGAGAAGAAAATCATTTCCAATAATTCCATCAAATGGAATATTTGAATCTTGTTTAATAATATGAAATTTTATGGGAAGATTGTATTCGTTTACTTGAAAATCGAGTTTGACAGTTCCTTCTGTTGAAATAGGGGAATTTGTGTTAAGACCACTTAATTGCAATTTTTCGTTGGGGTTGAAGGAGTATTTAATTCGCCTCAACCTATCGCTTTTCAGCAAGGACACATTCGCACCAGTATCAATAAGAAATTCAAATTGTATATTTTGACATCTGATTTTTATATACGAGTTGTTACTGTTTGTTACCAATACACTAACAGGGTTTTTTATCGGAACTGGAATGGATTCGAAGTTTGTTATTGAGTTTCGGATTTGATCTTGATTCGAGTCTGAGGTATGGTTAGGATTCATTATTGAGTTTGTATTTTGATTTGTTTCAGAGTTGGACTCGGTACCTTTCACGTCGGTTTGATTTAGGAGTCCACAGGTACGACGCTGATCTGGGACAGATTCGAGTTTAAACGGATCTGATTTGATTCAATCTTATTGGAGTTACTTACATTTTGATCTCGATTCCTATTATTGAATGCTCGTTTTCGACATTCTTGTATTAAATGTCCGTTTTTCTTGCAATAACGGCAAAACTTTTGAGAAAATGTTGAATTCTGCGGATTGTTATGAGTTGGACTTGCATGTTGAACATTATTCTGAGTGGGGGTGATGTTTTTTTTCTTTCTACAATCCCGAGTTGAATGATTATCACGCTTACAAAATGTGCAAAATTTTGAAGCAAGAGGTTTTATCAATCGATTATTCATTTGAAGTGCTTTTTCTTCTTCTGAAGCCACATTAAATATTTCACTAAAGTCATCACTACCTTGTGAGCGTAAAAACCTAGAAATATCTGGAAGAGAATGGTAAATGAATCGATTTAAAGCGATTTCTCGGACTATTTCGATACGTCCTGTTTTTTCAGTATAATCTTGACCATTTATTACATTGATTATTCGCGTTACAAGTTTATCTAGTCTCGCATGAAAACTAACGACTGATTCATTGAAATTTTGCCCTGTCGTATTCAATTCTTCCATTAATTGGCTGTAATGTTTCGTATCAGCGTACAACTTGTTCAAAATATCTTTCAACTCTCCCCAATTGTTATATTCTTTGCCTGAAAGTTGAGCTTTAGCACTGCCCGTAAGTCTTGAAATTATGAAAGCTTAGAGAGCAGATTTCTGAGGATCACTTGCAAATGAGTTAGCGTTGTCGCAATTACTGATGAATTCGTGTAGTTCTATTCTATTTCCATCAAATGATCGTGGAATTATTGAGCATAGAAAAGACATCTTATAATCCGTAGAATTAGGAGGGTTTGTTGTTGTGGTTGGATTATTTTGAGTTGCCATTGTGGCTTGATTATAGCACAGAGAAAAACTTAATTGAATGTGAGGGACTGACTGAGCACAACAAAAACTGAGTTTTTGAACAAAAGTAATTTTTCTTATCAAGTGATTGACCAGTTGACCAGAGAACTAACCTGTTTGCCAGTATCTGGAACTTCCGTTGCTCGTTTTTCGTCCGAGAAGTTGGTACTTGCCGAATGTCATTAGAAGAACCGCTTTCAATCTTTGGTGGATTTTTTCAGCTCCTTCTTCTTGATTCGTGACGAAAAATCCTACTCCGACTGCGCCAAATTGATGTTGTGTACCAGGGAGAATTCCAAATAACTTCACTTGACCTTACTATTTTACTTTAATAGCTCAGAAATATCATTGCCACACAAAAGCAAAAAAGGGAATATTTTTACAACTGTTGCATAGCAGAGTTGGGAATCGAATCTCATCTGCACATTTCATTTCGTTTAGAACAAAGGATAATTAATGTCATTTCAGCAAAATGAACTTCTACTAAGAAACACGTATGTGGGCGTAAAAATGTCTATTTATCATATACGTGAATGCTACTCTAATTCGCTCGAAAATATTTCCTTTGAAATAACACTGCAGAATAATTATTTATATATACTGAATGTTCGTAATTCTAATGTCCTTTGATAAGGTACATAACAATACATCTAACAATCTCGCCTAACTTCACTGATTCACATAGCGAAAATAAGACACAATCAGTCATCCCCCAATCTGAACTCCAACTTGAGTACTAACACAATTTAGGAATCTCGCTGTCGTAATCGAAACGTATTCATTTAATAATTTGACTTATCAAAACATTATTCTGAATAGTAGCAGTTTCATTTAAATTCAAAAGTATGCATGATGTTATGCATCTCTAGCCGAGTTTGAGGAAGGTGCATTGTTGTAGTTATTTCAGGTTCTCTGTATATACAGTGATCGAATCCACTTCTTGATATTATGATGTTATGATAATATGATGATTGATATCTGAGAAAAATATCGTTTGACAGTTATTGTGGATAATTTAATACCCGTGAATTGTAGTAAGAAAGCAAAAAACTATTCTTTCACTAGAAAATTCAAATACACTGGTTGGCCTGTACAAGAATCATTGTACTCTCGACCAAATATTTTTGTGGGGGTTTTCAATAATTCAGAAAATAAGATTGTTTTGATCCAAGAATTGATATCATGTTCTCAGACGAATTAATTGAGCTTGGGATATTCCAGGAAGTGAACTCTACGAATACAATACCACTCGATCGAAAAATTTCGAACTGGAACTGTGATTTTTAGGCAAAACCAATCGAGCAACTAGCATCAGGTTAGACCACTCGTCCTTCGGTCTCGTGGTTTTAACATGCTGATTGCTCTCGTGATATTGCTGAATAAAAATATTTTGTCAAGAAATAGAATATTTCGAGGTCTTTCGTATAACTCTCAATTATTCCATGCTCTTCAATTTTTGTAATACATGCTAGTATCGCTAAAACATAAATGTCGTTTTTTCGTTCATTCAGAAGCTTTTAACATACATAAGTGGGTGGGAAAAAATTACTTTCATATGAGTAAACGCCCGGAAGCATATATAGACAGAAAGTAGTTGTTGGAGATGGATACTTCTTCAATTCGTGTTTTTCTTTCTATATTAATCGAGAGATGAAGAAAAATGCAGCAGAAAAGTTCCTCGAAAGTTTCCACAGAAAACTGTACCACATTTTCTTGTTATGTTGGTTCTAGAAGTTTTGATTAAAATCCTACCTCTCTGAGATTGAAATGTTTTCATATTGCATACAAGGATAGATAATTCAGTACACCACTACGTTCTTTCATGATAGATACACAACTAAATTGCGGCAAATGACTTGTGTACTATAACTGAATATCGTGCCGAATTTGGAACAGTGATGCGAAGGGTACCTTTTATCATTATTTTTGGTAGATAATGAAATTGTCTACAGTTTTCCTACCCCTTATCTGCTTTCTTCTTCTGGTTGTGACAATTTTTGAGTGACTCTCTTTGATCATTTCTGATCCAATATTCACAGACTTTTTCATGAGAGTATTGGGAGTGTGAGCTCAGTAATTAACAATTCATACATTTGTTTGTGAAACATTGTCTGGTGGTCTTTGGTCACTCTTTTAAGTGAGTCCTCTTAGAAAATAAACTTTATTGGAAATGTGATCGAAATTAGATCTCTTTTAGATACTTTAACACAATTATATTTGTACCAAAAACACAGGAAGAAAAACACTATTAGGCACTCTCAGCAATGAATCGATGAGAATCACACAAACGATAATTGCTATGGTAATCCCAAGCAATGAAATGAATGACCAAGATGAAGATGATGACTCCAGATGAAAACATGATGAAAGGTCGTCCTGCCAAGGGTCTGTAGGAGTAATCTCTTAAATATATTGCTCAGAGATCGCTATTACTATCGCTTCGTTTTCAGAGAAGTAAACAATCCTGCAAAGTACCGGTGGAATATCTTCATCGAATACACCAATCGATCAGGTAGCACTTTGGGATTTTCTGGGTTTCTCTACAATTGAAATAGCAAATGCGCTACCGCAAAAATCATTAAGACGCCCAGAGCGTTCCGGCTTCAAATATCATTGGTAGACTATTGCCCGCACAAGCCTCTGCCTCTGGGCGCTCTCGTAAGAGTGTTTAACATAGAATGGAAATATGTATAATTGTGGAAGTATAGATGTTAGCACGTCCGCCTTTCAAGCGGGAGACCTGGGTTCAAATCTCCGCCAGGCCACCGTGCTGGGCAATCACATGTTAAAAGGTAAGGCCTCGTTAATCCATTGCTCGCACAAGTTTTGACTTCTGATGGTTGACGTTCGACAGCTGATTAACGGAACGAACAATTTCATTAAAAAAAATCAAGGTTCATTTACCGAAAACGATTACTGTTCAGTTCATGGAGCCTATATGATTCGGGAATCGTATCAACTGTACATTTCTAATGGGATTCAAAGGATAAAAATAAAATCTTCATATCATGGAGATACGATATAGAATTTGCACTATTCCAATTTGCACTCTCAACATCCATATGACTGGGAATTCTCAACAATATTATAATTTAAAACAAATCTTCGATAACAATAAGAGGATCTACATTCTTCATCATTCCGATGCTTTACCATTAAGTCATCAAGAACTCATTTGCCATTTCTCTAGAACTATTTTGTGAGTTGTTTCTAGAATCACCCAAACTAATTTCAGTAATAATTCAGCTCATTCACCGAAGTGTTGTTGATATATATTTTTTTCTAGTTCAACGTTCAACAGGTATCGAATGATTTCAATTTCAAGATAGCTGTGAATAAACTCACTGAGCACTTCGGTTATTTTCAGAATTTTTGTGTTTTTCACAGGGAGCCGAACAAGTACATCCGCCTCACCCTACCTAGAACTACAAGATATTTTATAGATGACCCAAATAGTACTGAAACCATGTTCTATTTCAAATTTTGAATTATCGAATGATGTTTGTGAAAAGTACTACTTCAGGAAGAACTAAATGTGGTATAGTTCCGAAAGTATTTGATTGATTTCGAGTAATTTTGTATGATAGTGATTTTTCAGACGGGTAGACTCAATAAGACCCGTAAATACTCGCCAGCACTTATTAGAGGAAGGTTTCTCTTACATCCACTCCCCTCAACAATGCTTTTCATTCTCTCCGAGTTCCAATGCTGAATCACTCGAGTAGTGGAACATTAAAAGTGACGCTTTCTCACTTACAATTGACTTCATTATTAGAGAATACGATCCTCGGCAACCTAGACGTCCAAATTACCATTTCAACATCCACATTATTCGAGTTAGAGCCATCGAGCTGAAATAACATCATTGACCTTGCATGTTGATTAGATTCAACCTGAATCTGGAAGAGTAGTTGCGCCCTAGATCAATTCAATCCATTGATAATCATTTCCATATGAATAACTCATTACGTGTAAGAGCTCGCTATGATTCTGAACAGAAATAACACAGAAATGAGTAACACAGAAATTAATGATGATTAGACACTTTATGAGCGGTGCCTTATTTTTTGATATGAAATGAATGACTGATACAGGGGTCACCACTTGAAACGAAACAGACGACTTATTTGATTCCACGGTCATAACAAAATTCAGTCGTACACGTAATACTACACATTGATCAAGGGATATTTTATTCAATACGATATTAAGCACTTTGAATTCAAACCTCTAGGAAGGGTTGGACCAACCCTTACTATTTCAAATGTAAGAAAGGGTCGAGTGATACCTCTTTCGAAAGGACATTTAATAATCTTTAAAATAACAATTCATTTGTGAAAATTCGCTCAGATAGTTTCCGAGATAAAACATTGATAGTGTAATGGTTTTTCTGATCTAATTATATGACAAAATAATGATGAAATGTGATACAGAACCCACGTAATTATCAACGCTTCATCCAAGGATCATGTCGGCTCAACGATATCCATATCAATTTGAGCGCTCTGAAATGTTTTGTCAATGAAAAATAAAGAATATGATTGGAATTCCAAAAATATAGGCAGATTGGAATATCAATCATGGCAAAAGCTATCTAACTGATTCCCAAAATGTAGGTAATCAACTCTTTTTCCGCGGTCTGCGCGATATTCTCCGAACATTAAAAGAAATTTAGATTCATGTGACCTGCAGATATTGAAAATAATTCAATGGCAACCGTGGAACCTTCCATAACAGAACTGATATTCGATCTTGTATCGTGCCTACATATGGATACAAAACCAAACAGTCTCGAATTTGCCTAGTTTAGTACGATATTTGAAATTCATAATTTGAATCAATGACCCAGATTTTTTTTGTCCAGACATTTTTTCTCACCCTCAAGATTATTCAAGATTCAGGCAAGCCTCTATGTGTGTGAATGAACAAGCAGAAGTTGCAAACAACTTGTGATTGCTCATAATCGCACGATTGATCAAGAAGCTCGCTTTTTCTAATTCATTATATCATGATATGACGATAATATGCCTCAAAAGAATGTTTCGTGGGTGTAAGTGTTATAGTCTGAGAGCCAGTTTGAATTTGACAGCAAAAATTTTACGGTACCTGAAATTTTGTCCAGCACGACTGCTATACCCACTAAACAAGCAATGGGTACCAGCTAAGCCCGGTAAGTTGAGGGGCCCTCACGTGGGACATAAATGAAAATTGGATACATTTTTGGAGTATTTTACGGCGGCTCCCATTTCAACATGTCATATTATACCTCTACCAGTACTGAATAAAAACAATGGTTGCCTATTGCCGAAGTTGCTAAATCACGGCAGTCTACTAATCTACAAGACTCTCCATCTGAACTTTTGTTCCTTTCTATGCATCAGAGAAAAATCTCGTTCAAGCATATTACAACTAGCCGAGTGGTTACTGAGTTCAATGATATGAGTTAACGATTTGACAACAGTAATAAATGACCACCAAAATTACACTTCGCAACATTCAAGTTCAATTCAATCACCACAGTTTATCCAATCTGCTACCCACTTGTATACACAACCAGCTCGATACCACGCCACACTGGAGTGTGGGCTCCTCAACAGAGCCGGTCGCATATACTTCTGGTTCATTCAATGTGATAGGAATTAATGTGTTCAAAGAAATGAAGTGAAGGTGTCTACCAGCGAAAAAATACAATAAAATGAGATTTTTGATTCTATTGGAAAAATGCAATCAACTATATAGTAGACAAACCGAAGAGAAAGATTTTATAGAGCCTTTACTCATATTATCCGATATTCCAAACCACGAAATTCATATCCAAACCCCTCAACAAAGGTTGGTACAATGTGATCCAGAAAAATATAACCACTTTCTTCTGTTTACAAATGGGTTTCAATAGAACCAAGGATCAACTGCTTGGAATCCTGCCAAAAACCTACCTTCTCTAAATTATCCAATCGGAGTAGAGGAATCTACTGAACGAATCGAATAACAGGGAATTGTCAATAATAAGGAGACAATCGACTTCAGATGAATGGAATTTTAATGTGGGAAATTATATTTGTTGCTCAGCAGATTAAAGTAAGTAGTTGAACCAGAAATAATACAAGAAAATAAGATGAATAATCACACTAAAACTCTCTACCCACGATGTCGGTTAAATATATCTGTGAGCTAGCGTTCGCCATAGATTCGCCCACAGATACCGTACCGACGTGGGCAATTATTGGCAGTTTCTCGGAGAGTGAAATAGTTATCACGCTCGCGACAAAGCTTAAAACACAAAACGTAGTGTACAGAAATCCACAAATCGAAAACCCATCCACATGCGAAATGAAAAGCACCAAACTTTTTCAGCAGCTGATCCTGCTATGTTTTTAATTCATCTGCACTGGAAAGGTTCGGCACATAAGGGAGAAACATAGTGGAGCATTGCAGCTCGCCGCGCCACTTGCCAGGCATAGCGCCGGGCAGATTGCTATGAATTTATACTCGCTCCTGCAAAACATAGTGAAGCAGTTTATCTCGCCATTTTATAATCATCGGATTAGAGCAGTACTAAAAAGTTTTCACCAAAAATCATAAAGACACACGCATAAGATTGATAATTTGTGAAGGACTGCTGAAATTAAGTAAGTGGAAAGACCTGTGACCTCAGGAGAACCAATCGCAGCGCTAATTTCAAGCACCTGCATCTCCAAAATCGAAAGATTCCGTTTCTCGAAAAAGGGTGAGCTGCCCGGAATGGTGCGTGGCGAGCTGAACGACTCCCCTGTGTTTGTTACTATGGGTGTCTATGGCATTGTTTCTTCGAGTGGCGCGGCGAGTTGCGCAGCGTCACTATAATTATACCCTAATGGTTGTTCGAAACGAACAATCATCATTCGGAAATAGTAAAGCTTGTTGGAACGTCTCCATATCTTCTTTGGTTTAGACGCCGATGTCGGTGATGAGTGATATCCTAGCCAATGTTATGAGTTATTTCGTGTGAGCGTCGAGTTCCAAGGCTGGGTCGGCTTTCTTGACACAATGCTATCACAATGACGTTCTGGTACCTGTAGAAAATTTGACCCAGTTACATCATAGGTCCTGTTGTCTGAATTGGTATATGACTTCAGACAAACTTCTCGGTTGATATATTGGACACATTCGCCCAATCCTTCTTGGACCAGACAGATATGGGAATGCTTCCCACAATACTGGATGGACTTTTGTACCGCCACCAGGCAAGGGTGGGTGTGGATGCCTACGTAGAGGCGGTTCTGGATTATTTCCACTGTTGAAGCGGTGGAATTTTTGAGGTCCAGGCACGCCTTCACTTTCAGCAGCGACTGTTTATATAGTTCTACGGAGTTGTCCTAGTAGTCGTATGCGATGATTTCCCTCATCAACACAGTTGATATCAAAACATCGATTTCCAAAGGGCAAATATTTCACAACTGTGAGAAACCGGAATGCCCCACTATTCCAAGGAATAATGAAACGTTTACAACTATTATTGTAAACAACATCACAAAACCCATATCATTCGGACCCGATATTGGTTGAAAGGTTTGATTGGGAATCAATAAAAGAAATTCATTTCAATAATTTGACGAACTGAATACCGAAAAAAAATCATTGATCTGTGTACGAAATACTCAGATATATTCTACCGAGAAGATAAACCCTTGACACTCACTAGTGAGGTGAAATGTCCAATACGAACTACTGATGTATCACCCGTTTACTCGAAATCATATCGTTATCCTTTCATCTACAAAAAAGAAGTAGAAAATCGAATAGCCAAAATGCTGGATTCTAAAATTATTAGACCCAGGCTTATGCCTCTGACAGGCAGAAATGGTGAGAAGTTGTGGATTACCGAAAGTTGAATGAAAAAACTATGATGATAGGTATCTGCTACCCAACATCAATTAATAATTGGACAAGCTGAGGTGGTACCAATATTTCACGCCCTAGACTTGGCAAACGGATTCGATCAGATAGGGATGGATTAGAAGGATATTGAGAAAACAGGCTTCAGTACTGAGAATGGGCACTACGAGTACCTGAGTATGCTGTTAGGGCTGCAGCATCGAAAGCGTGATGGACAACATCCTCAGAGAGATATAGAACTAGAAGCTTCTTGTCTACTTGGACGACATTACCATTTTCTCAACTTCATTGCAGGAACAACTAGAACGACTCGAATGTGTATTTCAATGACTCAGAGAATCGAACTTCATGATTCAGCTCGACAAATATAAGTTTCCGAAGAGAGTCGCCTATTTGAGGCATATTGTCACCACTTATAGCGTAAATCCCAACCCAGACGAAATCGAAGCCATGAAAAAATCCCGTTTTTTATTATTATTCTCGCACAACCAAACCGCTCAGTAAGTGCCTGAAAAAGGGTGCATAAATCGTACATGATGACAAATTCATATCTTGTTTTGAAACATGAAAAAATCTTTCAATCAACGAGCCGATATTGCAGTACCCTGATTTCGAAAAAACGCTCAACTCAACTACCGATGCAAGTAATGTTGCCCTAGGCGCGGTGCTGTTCCAAGGGCCCATCGGGAATGACCTCCCAGTAGCTTTTAGCTATCGTATAGGCAACCCAATATTTTCGGCCATATTTATTCGGAAAAAGGTTCATAGTGATCACTGATCACAAACCCCTTGAGTGGTTATTCTCCCTCAAAGACCCAAATTTGAAATCACTACGCTGGCATATCTCTTCAGATGAATATTATTACCAATTATATATAAAAACGGAAAAATCAACACCAATGCGGACTCTCTTCCTCGCATTAAAATACACACAAAAGAAACCAATAACAACCCTGATGAAATAGATCGAATATTGATTGAAATGTCGGATAAACTGATTCCCGACAAAACAAACGTATACCAATGATTGTAGAATTTGCCAAGAGAATGAGTATGAGAGAAACCTTGTAAATATATAAATGAATGTAACCATTACCACAACCAAACAATTCGAAATTATTCAAGTTGATACGTTCACTATCAAAAATATAAAATTCACAACCATTGTGAACAAGTATTCCCAGGCCTACCTACTGAGCACACCAACCGGAACGGAATAGAATCAAAATTATCTTCTGCAATTTTTTCCCCATCACGGTATTCCGAGACAAATTGTCACAATTGAACTGAAATCAAAAACTCAGTTATTTCAGAACCCCTGGTCCCTCATAAGATATAAATTCATTTCTTTTCACCTTACCACTCACAGTCTGATGGAATAGTTGAGAGATTCCACTCAACTTTGTTTGAAAACACATTCGTCCTCTCAATAGAAGTGGTTACCTAAAAACTACAGTGAAATTGAAAATGTCATACGCAATCTTAGCCTATAACCATCCTATATACTCAATTACAAAATCAAACCAATCGATAAGTGGTCTCGGTAGTGTAGTGGTTAGCATATCTGCCTATCAAGCGGAAGGCCGGGGTTCGAATCCTCGCCGGGCCACCGTGCTGGGTAATCGCACGTTAAAAGGTAAGGCCTCGTTGATCCATTGCTCGCACAAGTTTCGACTTTTGAGGGTTGACGTTCGTCAGCTGGTTAACGGAACGAACAATTTTAAAACACAACAATTTTAGATATAGTCAATGGATATGTAACGATAATGATCCTTTCAATATCAACATTGATAAATTCCTAATCAATGACTATATCAGCAATCAAAAAATTATTGAAAAAAGAAATGAAAAACGTGATGATCCGGAAATATTCGAACCGAAACAAAAGGGATTCATAACAGTTGATAACGATAACAAGACTGTATCAACTAACGCTGAAGATAAATTATATAAACTGAAACAAACTCTGAAGCAGATTTCCGGAAATCTTCGGACTCCAAGGAAAACTAACACTTCAGAAATGAAGTAATAATTCAGGTTTGACCTCATTCAATTAGGAACCACAAAATTTGAGGAAACAACCCATTCAATAATTTTCTTCTATGACATAAAACTTATCATTTTTTAAATGAATAAATTTCATATACGATATATCAATTTGAAATATTTAATGACCAGAGAGAAAGATTACTCGAACGATACATTAAATTATATCAAAATCTTATCAATCGCGGAGATGAAGGTGAAAAACAAACTAGTTGAGATATTACCACATCCCCAAAGAGTTGAAAGAGGTCTAATCAATGGAATCGGTTCGATATTCAAATCAATTACAGGGAATTTAGATCCAATGGACGGAGGAAAAGTAATTCAAGAACTACGAGCTAATCAGCAGAGTATTGCCTCTTCTATTGAAAAACAGAATCCGTCATCTCTCGTTGTGATCAATGAATACAATTCTACGATTCAATAGATGAGTCATAATGAAGTTTCATTGAAATAGAAAATAATACAAATATCTGATTCAGTGAACCGGCAAACATACAGAGAAAGATCTATACTCATCAACAATATTTTCAAATTATCAATCTATATGAAATAATCAATTCGATTCTGTAGTATGTCGAAAATTCAGTTGCATTTGCAAATTGAGAACAATGCATCCCAGCATCAAGAGAACAACAGATTTTTATTTTCAACTGAGTAAGTTGCAATAATAATTGGATAGAAGACGATTATCCCCCAAAATTCATCCTGAAAATACATTAGTTCACCTATAGAAGTTTATTGCCATTCATCTAATGATAAAATCACATATATTCTTCATATTCCAGTAACGTGCCCACAACGCTCCATCTGCAAACCATCAAAAATTCACGAAATCCAGAAAGAGATTGCCTGTAGAATTTAGTTATTGAACCAATTGAACACCTCCACCTGCAAACAAATTCGAATCACAGTGACCAAACCGATGTTCGAGCGATTAGATAAAACCGATCAATGTATTGAATTCCTACCATCCAATGAAACCATCAAGTTGCAGAGCCAACAACAAAAAGAAGTTATGGAATTGATTACGAGACACCTAATCGATATTCCTGTCGACTGTCGAATTTCCATCGACCAACAAACCATTGTCAATGATGAGTAGACCGCCAGCTTCAGTCTTCTGAAGATCATTTTTATGAACAACGCGATAAAATCCAACACCTTTCCATCGGCTTGGAAACGTGCAAACCTATTCTCAAATGTGCGAACCGTATCGAGTTTTCACAGCTGAGACCATTTAGTATCTTACCAACATTGTCAAAAGTGCTTGAACGTACACCCAAAGAACAAATAACCCAGTTCGCAACAGAGCATAACATTATTAAATCGGTACAGTCAGGATTTCGGATGTCTAATTGTACAACCACGGCACTCATAAACATTAGCGATGACATTTTGAACCAATTAACTTTATTAGTAAGGCCTGTGACACTATTGATCTACCGGTCCTGTGCAAAAAATCACTTCATTTCGGTTTTTCACACGACGCGACTGATCTGATAAAAAACTCAGTACTTATCAGAACGCATTTAGTCAGTTAGCATTGGTTCATTCAAATTTGGAGCACTACTAATTGCATATTGGGTACCCTAGGGCTATCTTGGGACAACTTTTTTCAATTCACACAGCTGACCTTCTTGAACGTATTAAACTTTGCACGATCCATCACGTTGCAGACGATTCTCAAGTCCATCTTACATTTCCTGCTGTAAACATCCATTCATATATTGATGAAATCAAGAAAGACCTTTCGTCATAACTTAACATATCTTTCGCGTACAATCTGAAAATGAACCCTTCCAAATATGTCAGCATGGTTTTTGGTCCTGAGAAAAAGTGTAACCTGGTGTCACAACAGTTTAGCAGAGGACACCAGCCAGAATACTGCAGACCACTACAAGCAAATCTTTTCCGGAAAGAGAGAGAAGCACTCCAGAATTTGGGAAAGTATGAGGACATCACTATCCTACCAGTAGACAAAAGTAATGCGATAGTGGTCATGAGTACAGAGGATTAGCAGCAGAAAATTACTGACATTCTCCGAGACGGTTCCTATAAGCCATAAGCCATCAGCTAGGGGCCCAACCATCTACGTGAAGAAAGTTACGAAAGAGAAAATCCAATATTTCAAATTGGGACTAGAATTAGAAACACAAACCATACCCCAAGAAAAATCAAGCGAATGTCCGAAACTTTAATGCAGCCTGTGACAGAATCAGCAGATTCCTATGTCGAAAAGTCAGAACACTTAGTAGCAATAATGAAAAATCTCCAACTGAACCAAAACGACATCTTAGCCAGCCTAGATATAAAGTCACTGTATTCCAGTATTCCCATTCAAGAAACTTTCATAATGATCGAAGAAAGTGGAGACTTTTCACAAAGCGTCACAAAACTGACGAAACACTTTATGATGAATACTTATTTCATCTTCAACAAAAGACTTTCACGGACAGATAGAAGTCCCATGGGCTCTACCTCACCCCCAGATGCAGCAAACCTGTTCATGATGAACTTCGACGAATAAGCTCTACGGAATGTTCAACAGAAACCGACGCTAAGGAAGAGATAGCTTGAATCAGCGCATCCAGTTCACTACGGAATTAGAAGAAAATAGACAACTTTCCTTCCTAGACCTATTGACAACCAGAAAGCTTCACTTCAGGATTCACAGTATACCGAAAGCCCACCCACACAAACAGATACACGATGAATCCCATCATTAACCCTCACAATTGCAATCCGTAGTCAACATGCAGATAAGCAGAGTTAACAGAGACGTTCAAATCGTTTTGACAAAATGGCTGTGGAACACATTCAATCAGAAGGGCTATCCATGCGCAAACAAACCCAAGAAAAACTAGGACAAAAGATCCTCCAGAACTCAAAGAGTCACTGACACTACCTTTCATCAAAGGAGTCATTGACAAAATCGGAAGAATAATGAGAAAACAAAATATACGAACCGTTTTCAAACCTCAAAGGACCATTTCATCTTGCTTACCGAGACCAAAGGACAGAATTCCTCTCAATCTCTTTCAACACCACAACCAGACGGGTCTGTTATGATTTTGCTTCCCTAGGTTCGAAATAATCTCAACTGTTTCACTTCTAGTTTGAATCAGTTTCGGGATAAAATCAATGACAATTTTCTGTCTACGCCATCAGCCGGAATTTTCCTTTTGTATTCGTTTGATGAGATAGCGTTTACAACGACAAAAATTAAAGCTTTCTCCCCTCCTTTCTGGAGCGATACGTGAAAGGGTGAAAGAGAGATTATGTAATCATTTTTGCAAGGCGTATCTTCTGTTGGTACTTTACAGATAAAAAGAATAGATTTCAGCTATTTGTGATAACTAAATCTTCACTCCACTGACATTTGGTTTGATCATAACAATTTCAAGAAAAGAGGTACCTTGAATTCGACCATAGTGTCCAATTTGCTACATCGAATCTTCCTGAATGAACCATAGCGAGAAAGAATAGAACATGATTGCATGATGTTGAGAAACTCGAAAATTATTCTTTTTTGTAAAAACAGACCCCCACTCTTGACACCATTCTCTTAATCTACGAGACTCTCCATCTGAACTTTTTTCTTTTCCATGCACCAGAGAAAAATCTCGAATTAGCATATCAGAACTAACCGATAGATAACAAAGTTCAATAGTATCAGTTAACGATTTGATAACAGAAAGAACTGACCACAAAAATTGCACTTCGCAATATTCACGTACCGCAGTATCTCTAATCGGCTAGCTGAATACGGGTACTTTTCATCAAAGACAAAAAGCGGAGTCTTCAACATGATGGACCACTAATGGAGTACTCGATTTTTGTACTTGGTCCAATTAGACCAAGTGATTTCACGAAAAAAATGAAGAAAAATAAATGCAAAGAACCAATTTTCATGTTTCAAAAACAAATCCTCACACCAGACACCATTCTCTCAATCTACGAGAGTCTCCATCTGAACTATTGTTCAATTTCATGCACCAGAGAAAAATCTCGAACTAGCATATCAGAACTGGTCGTCCAAATTCCAATAGTGAACCACATGTGGGAACGGGACCTGGCACACACGCCGACCGCTGATCGGTGCCGGTAAAATATCGGTTAACAGCCGTCCACTGCCACTGCATGGCCGGTATTACCAGGAAGTAGTGGCGTACGTAAATAAATACACGCTTGCACACCCACCGATTGTTTACCGACCATTCCAATCGACTCCTTGGTGAAATTGTAGATACTGAGTACTACGTTTTGAACTAGTGTAAGAGTTTCTCATTTTGGTATTCTGATGTTGGATTTCATTTTTCAACTTCTCATGGAGTTCGTCGAAGGATGAAATAGACATTCTGAAGAAGTTGAAAAACTTACTACCATCACGCCTGTTCTTCATAAAGAGTGTAGAATGTGTTCTCTACTTTGATTGATAAGATGAATCCAGTACTTGCGCCAGATCCCACGGCTCCTAATACGGCGATACAATAACCACATAGCAACAACTCGTTCAGGATACATTATTCTTCAATAACCTCGTGTCACGACAACAAAGTAACTGATTGTTTGACCGGTAAAAATCCGGTGAGTCTGCAAGCACCCGCTACCAATAAAATATCGACCGATTTTATACTGGCCGTCCAAAATCGGTGTGTGTGCAAGTAGCCTTACCGGCTACTCACTACTACAAGAGCTAGGTGAATACCTCGCCACACTGGAGTGAAGGCTTTTTACAAAGTCTGTCGCAAGTTGCGATTGAACGATTTTCTAATAGAGAATCACTAATATAGTTGTAGTTCATCTAATCTGATGGAAATTAAGGTGTTCTAAGAGATGAAGTGGAGGTTACTACCAGCAAGAAAATACGATGGTTGAATTTATCGGCAGAAATCAATTGAGTTTGACGTATACGATCCGAAGAGAACTATTACCCAGAGCCTATAATTATAGTATCTGATGATTCAAACAACGAAATTGATCCCCGAATGATGGTAGATAAGATGTACAATTAAAGAAATACAATTACATTTTACTGTTCACGAATGGGTTCAAATGAAACCAAGAATTAACTGAATCTACGAAAGGAATTGAAAAACAGAGAATTGCCAATGATAAGGAGAAAATTCACCTAATAATTCGTTACTCAACAGATCGAAGTAAGAAGTTGAACCGGTAATAATACAAGAAATGAAAATAAATAATTACGCTGAAGCTCTATACTCACAGTATCGGTAGAAATCAAAAGAAACAAAAAACTGGTCTTACTGGATTTGTGCTGTGAATCGCACGAAGAAGCAGACAGTGGAATCATTTTCCGTGCTTGTGGTATTATTGATCAGTCTAATATTGTTATTAGAGGTTCGGATATTGGCGTTTCAATAATAGTAGTGAGTAATATGGCTTAATTGAAAAATATTTCCTCTCACATCTGGATGCTAACAAGGACAGGTAACAACGAATGGTTCATTGATGTCACTGAAGTATACAAATAACTTGGTTCACTACTAGCTGAAAGCTCAATTGGTTCCACGCTTTCAGTGGTGGTGACTTCAATTCTGTTTAAAAAACTTCTCATGTTATTGAGGAATAATGTTGAATTTCAACAACTATTCATTGCTTCTGGTGACGTTAGCCTAACTGATTAGGCTTCACGTGATCCATTTGGCGATTTCGGAAGTACACTTGCATTATGTACAATGAGAAAAAATCAGTCGCTCTTAATGATGATCACTGAAAGACATACTGTTAAAAAAATCATTCAAAAAATCGGTTCTTTCAGTAGCGAAAACGCTACCTCCAATGAAGCAACAATCTGATTTCCAGTGCAGATGGTGTTTACCATAAAGGAGAAAGGAGAGTTTGAGTCTTTCGTTAACCAGCAGATGGTGTTTACCATAAAGGAGAAACGCCATCTGCTGGTTAACGAAAGACTCAAACTCCGAGTGTTGAAGATCTCTAGCTCCACTCGAATCCGTGTATCAGAATTCCTAATTCCTAATTTTCTCCGTTTGGTTTCAATCGAATTGTTCGACGTTTCGACTTCCACTTCGAATTCATTTTCAAGAACTGAAAGAATAATAATATTAAGATAAACAAAAGGCAGCTTTATCGAATTATTTTTGACCTACTGGACAAAATTTACTGGAGTTTACTGGAATATTCAATGCCTGCCGACCACTGTCTCTTAAGGTATGATTAAATCATCATTCAAAGAATTGATTTTGTATTTTGGTATAAATGAATCAAACTCTCCAATTGAAAGTTGAATTTTTGATGGTTATATTTCCATGATAGCCCTATAATGGAGCCATTCTCCTTTTTATAGTAGTGATAATGTTTTATTTTTTTGTATAATTATAAGGCGTTCACATTCGCCAGAGAACTTGCAATATCATGTACATTTACAAATGTAAAAATCAAAATTATGCATATATGTATGCACGGGCTGCAGGTAAGGTGTCGCTGTCAGCCGTAGATTCACAACCGGAAGAAATGGCAGCCTTATTCAATATAAATTGATAATAGTATGATGGACAACATAGTGAGATTTCAGAAGAAAAATATCTTCCGCTACTGGCTACTGGACAGCTAGTACCCATTGCTTGTTAAGTGGGTATAGCAGAAAATTGCAGATACCTAGAAATATGTGTTGTTAGATTGAAGCTGGCTACTGAACTATTTTTCAATGATAATCGTTTCGAACTTATCAGACATTTATATCGGTATTCAACTTACCCTTGGTCAGGCCCAACTTTCCGAAACAAATACATTTTTATATTCGACAGACGCCTTTTTTCAAAAGATATTCGACAAAGTCGCTTCAGTGTCTCGCCATCTTTTCGAACATGTAATCGTAAATGAGTCGTCGGCGACTTTTTTTTGTTACAGATGAAAACTGTAATTCTAGAATATTAAGGAACTAAGAAACGATAGTATTTTCGGTTTCTTTGATCTTGATGATATTTTATAGTACGTGGGCTAACCTATGATTGCTTCTACAAGAATAACCTCGATGAACGCGATAGGAATCGGACATCCATTGAATATACACAAATTAACCTAGACATTGAAGACAATTTCACTTGGAGATTTTCACACTCTATGTGAAGAACAAAAGGTACATACAGTGCGCGGCCGTTTTTCCCCTGATAAATTTTGAACCACCTGGGATATTGCACAAATAGGAGATGAAAACCTTTTTCATTATGGAAAAATGACAGCTAGCTGTTTCAAAATGGTGGCTGAGCGCCATGATCGATTCGGCAATATCACTAAAAATTAAAAAAAAAAAACAGGTTTGATGATATTTCGTCGAACGAATACGGAGATATAGCCAACTACTTTGCAGTTTTGCTCCATGAGTGTGAGTAGTGAGTCACACCTTTCAGCAAAATTTTTTCTCTGTTACACTCATGACGAAACCCCATCAAACTGGTGTTGTTAGTGATAACGCTTAACCGATCATGATTTGATTCACCTGGTGATCTATTTAAAAAAATAATTCAAGATAGCGCTCTGCCACCATTTTGAAAATCTCAGCTTTCATTTCACCATAAAAAATAGCTTTTCATCTCCTTTTAGAGCCCTCTAAATTTTGTTGCGATATACTAGGTGGTTCAAAACTTAGTGAGGGGAGGGGGATGACTTCAGACGCGCACCGTATAAATAGCTTGTTGTCACTTTTGCAAACTGGAGAGTCGCATAGACGTTGATTTGATGTCTATTTGAGCCGTGGGCCGAGAGCCCCAGTATGAATGCCTGAATGAACTAAACCTAAATAAAATTGCTTTGGTATAGTTGGCTGGATAGAGCTAACACACCTGTATGAGATCTCCCATATCTTCTCCGCCTGCAGTGAAAGTTAAAAAGCAAACGAAAGGGATTCTATCTTCTTTCGGCCGATGGAGTTCTAAATCATATGTTCTGCCGGTGAAACCATAATAAGTTCTGTTGCACCCTGAAATGAAGAAAAAACTACGATCATTCTTGTAGAGTCTTCACTAAACATGAAAACAAATATATCAATTATTGTGATTTTATAGATAGTAAGTGTCTGATATTTCTGCACGCTATTCGATAACAAGAAGTGCATACGTGCGGAAACCTTGATACCTCTATGAATAGTATACGTACATGGAGCTTGATTAATAGATTGAAATTTATAATTACACGAGAGCTTTTTTTTGTCGAAGTAAACTTAACATTTCGATGAGAATTTTGTTGCCTAGCAACTCCACGAAAAAAACTGTCTCTGAAAAAATTACGAGTCCGTAGGACGAGTAATTTTTTCTGGCAGTTTTTTGAGTTGATTTGCCGGAAGGCAACTGAATATAAACATGAATGTCAAGTCATCTTCAACAAAAAAAAAGCTCTAGTCTAATTCGGTACGACAATTTAATGAATACAGTTCAGTTTATTCAATTCAACGGGAGAGTACAATTGTTAAAACACAATTCTCATATTTCATTTTCACAGATCAGATATACTCTTTTGACAAGGCAAGTGAAAAATTGACAAAGACGCCGTCAAAAATTTATTTACAATTCTGGTTGCCATGCTTTCAAGAGTTAGGTTCCGTTTTGTTGCTGAAAAACTTAGGGCAAAGTTTTTTCGCTGTCATAATGACAAAATCACGGCGGCTCATGGGATATTTCTATTCTATCCGAATATGAGGTTTCCTTGACAGGAAAATAAGTAATTGTTTTTTTTTCCATTTTCTGACGAGTAACATGATGAGATGCGTTATGGACAGCTATAACGGCGAATATTCTTCGGTATATACAAAGATCGCAGGGTGTATCATTACAGATTCATTTTATAGCTCTTTTTTGTAAAACGAACGGTCTGTTATTAGGTTGCATCTACACATTTCCTGGACGGGCATACACCTCAAGTTAAATTCTACCAGGACGTGATACGTTCTTTTTGCAGCATAAATTCCCAGTTCTTGAGGAATAACTCGTCGCGCATGTCATTTTTCAATCATGCCACTCTCGAATAGAATATTGTCGAGTGAACATTTGAAGGGCACGACGTGTTTTTGGAAATGTTGAATCCAAGTAGATTTGAGTTGCACAAACATTATATGTGTCATTTTTCGTTCGATGATTCAACTATAACGACGTTAACTCGGCTTTGCCCAGGATTGAAGTCTTCTATCCTGAGGAAGTTACTCATTGAAATACACTTCAGGCCCAATTGGATCAGCTCATTTGTCAGGCTTTTAGGGGGTCTCATCGAAGATTCATCGAATATAGATAAGCAAGGTAGATGTATTGTAGGTCATTGGAAGATTATTGAAGAAAATAGCAATTACAGAACTTCTATTAAAGACGTAAAATCCTACATGGATTTTGGCAATTAAACCTGGCCAAGGACTCCCAAGATTTCATTACTTTCATAACTCGATAGAATCACAGAAGAGAGTATAACACTCGACAAACTGAAGAAAATTGAATTTTTTATTCCATCTGAATAAGATAATGAATCGATGCTTTGATTCACGCTGTTGATCTTGCTAGCATCAATAGATGCGATGAAAATCTAACTGAAGTTGCTGTTTCTCAGTTTGTAGAGAACTCGGAAAACTTCTGAAAACAGAATGACCCAAAAAATACAATTTTTGAAGGGATTTCAGCAGCTCTACACCAACCGTAATTAATTGCCTGTATTGGATGGAATGTTACTCAGAGAAAATCGTATGGTAATACCACTTGAACTGTGCCCAATGATGCTGGGAAAATTGCATGCTGGTCATCAATCAATCACTAGAACTCGACGTCGTACTGAGGTAAAATCGTGCCCAGTTTGTATTCAGCAAACAAAAATCATAATGATACTTTGTTGCCAAATTGGTTTGCTGATTATCTGTGGCAGCGAGCATCGATGGATTTGAGTTAATGAAAAATGATACCTTGTGATTACTGATGATAATTCAAGAAGTATGCCATGATCCTACAATGAGGACTCCAGATATTAGACTATAGTATCTAACAACTCATTTCTTCTGATAGTGGAACACGATTCAACAGAACACAGACTTCTGAATTCCAGTTATCTGCCAAGGAATGGAGATTCCCAACCTCGACTTTCTTCGTCTATCGCAACACACCGCTATAAAATGGTTTCAGTTCAGCAAAGCAACTTACCATTCATCGGTCATTCTATATATAACCCTTCAGTAGAATCAGTTGAAATAGAGGACAAATATCGAAAACATGATAAAAGAATTATGACAATAGACATAGTGTAACAACTCTAATGTGACGAGTTTGTATGGAAAATTATGGAGGTAGTCGGTTAAAGATCTCACCTAGTTCAGACCAGCAAAAAGTGTAGGTCTTTCACCACCTCTCACATAATTTCAACGTCACCAAATCAGAGAACAGTAGATAATGAAAAATTGAATACCAGAACTGAAAGAAGAACTGCACCAGATTACCAACAAACAAACATTCACCACCGTATCATTCCATCACCAAGCTGTTCATATCATTACAAGGGTATATTACAGAATTAACACATTCTGGTAGACCAATTATTATCAAACCGTTGCGTTATCGTTAAGTCATATGAAGATGATGTTCTTGAAGGGATATGTTGTTAAAATATAAAGGAGACTCAAAGGCACTATCGCACAAAACTGCAGAAACTCGTAAGGAAACGACTGATCTGTTCGACGACACTTTTATTAATGAATAATCCCTTTCAAAATAATCTGAAACATCAGACAATGAGTAACATCGAGAATGAATCATGACCCCTATTGATACAGATGACAGGAGCGATGCCATAACACCGTAACAATTCGGCCATCCTGTATAATTCCGTCCTCGGTAATTATCTGTGTCTTGTTCAGCTCTTCACATTTGTAACCTGAAACCGGAAATCAATGGCAGTAAGTAGTTCAAAGAAAACCCGTTCTAGGCTGGACAGCAACTACTTTTTTTTTCCAGCAGACTGCTTGGCCAGAACCTTCTGCTGTGACTCTCCTGAAGCTATTTGATTCGTAGTACTCCACAGGTCACCTTTAAGGTCGTCCTGCCCGACCACCAACACTCCACAGGTTACCTTTTAGGTCGTCCTGCCCGACCACCAACAACATATTGAAATCCAACCTGAACGACCTTTTTTCAAAATGAAGCATTATTCGGACACCTAACCTAGCACTTCACAGGTTACCTTTAAGGTCGTCCTGCCCGACCATCACTCTTCAACTCTCTAAAAGATCGATTAAATCGTCTCTATCTCTCGCATTACTTTCGGTGTCACTACTATCAGTATCCTCGGTACAACTTCGGTAGGGTCTTAGGGTATCAGCTGCTACCAACGTTCCAAAATGTTTATATCCCCTCATACCCTTTATACTTCGTATTTTGTACCTATCATTGTCAAAGACCTTGTCTATTTTGTAAGGGCCAGAAAAGCGTTTGTTCAACTTTTTATTGATACCCTTCTCGTTACATGAATTGCCATCTTTCCACAAAACTAAATCACCTTTTTTTTATTTTCTGGGTGATTTCCTTTTACGATCATACCGGACTTTCATTTTTTTCGCAACACGCCCAAGATGCTCACTGGCCTTTTCCCTCTTGTTGGTAAAGTCAGTGAAACATGAAGGTTTTTCTAGGTTATTAAGAAGATTTCCCTTGTACCCGAATAAGAGTTCAAAAGGACTGTGTTGTGTGCTACTATTAATGGTATTGTTGATTCCCCAAATAATTTCAGGAATTTTGTCGTCCCAGCACCTATCTTCATCACTACACACGGTTTTCATTGCATCCAACAATGTTCTGTGAAATCTTTCAACCTGGCCGTTGGCCCTAGGAGTGGCGGTGGCCGTTCGAATGTGTTTAATTTGCTTGCTGTCTACAAACTCTCTAAAATATCTGCTTGTGAACGCCATACCATTGTCAGAAATTATACGTTTTGGATATCCAAGAAATTCTCCAAAAATTTGTCGCAAATTTCTGATACACTCCGTTGAACCTAAAGTCCGAGATGGCCTTGCCACCACAAATTTCGTGAATGAATCTACTACAGTTAAAATGTACGTAAAACTACTCCGGCTCTTGGGAAATGGTCCGATATGATCGATGTGAACAGTGTGCATGGGCATATTAGGTTTCGGAATTGGATGTAGTTCACCTTCAGCTTTGCCATAGTTACCCTTGCCAAACCCACAATCTAGACAAGAATGTACATATTTGTTGACGAAACGCGACATTTTTGCAAACCAAAACTGATATTTAATAAGTTTTAGACAACGCTCAGGACCCGGATGACCTATTTCGTCATGATATTTTCGAAGTAATTGAAATCTTGCAAATTTTGGTATGACTAGTCTTTCTCCATATAATGTTTTTCTATACAATCGATTATTTTTATATGAGAATTCCTTATTAAGATTTTTGTCAGAGCTATTCTTAATTTGTTCCACGATAATTTGCAAACTATCGTCCTGTAACTGAATAGCGAGAAACCAATCTTCAACAGTGATCTGCAAAATATTTACTGGGTTTCTACTGAGAGCATCGACATGCTTCATGTTAGCTCCTGGCTTGTGTTCAATTTCGAAATCGAAATCCTGTACCGACAACCACCATCTAGCAATTCGTGGCACTAGATCACGTTTTGAAAATGCATAACGGACAGCAGAACAGTCGGTCACAATTTTAAAATGACATCCAATCAAATATATTCGAAACCGCTTCAGCGTCTCGACAACTGCAAGAGTTTCCAGTTCGTAGCTATGGTAGACTTGTTCGGCAGGGGAAGCAACACGGCTGAAATAGGCAACAGGTCTCAAGCGCTCGTCTTTTTGAATTTGCAGAAATATCCCGCCAAAACCCTTCGAACTAGCGTCGGTATGTATTTCTATTCTCAAATTAGGATCATAAGGCACCAAAATCGGTTTTGATGTCAAAAGAGTTTTGAGTTCTGAGAAAGCTGAAATTTGGGGTTGGCCCCATTCAAATGGAGCGTTTTTTCTAGTCAATTTTGTGAGTGGTAGTGCCCTTATGGCAAAATTTTGAATGAATTTACGAAAATACCCTGCCAAACCTAGAAACTGTCTAACTTCATGAGCATTTGAAGGTGTTTTGAAATTTTTAACCGCCTCAACCTTAACTGACCCAGGCAAGATACCGTCTGGACCGATTTCATGGCCAAGAAAATGTACTTGATTTTTCAAAAATGAACATTTTCTCAGATTCAATCTGAATCCAGCTTTGCACAGAATTTTGAGAACCATTTGTAGTAAATCTAAACCTTCGTCAATAGAACTTGACGGAATCAGTAAATCATCCATGTAAACTAAAACTTGATGATGACGTAAATTGCCTAAAGTATTATTTAAGGCCCTTTGAAATACAGACGGTGCATTGGTTAGGCCAAATGGCATTTTCAGATATTCATAGTGACCATCAGGAGTGACGAAAGCTGTTTTTGGAATGGAGTTTGCAGCTACAGCTATTTGGTGGAACCCCTGGTTACAATCTAAGCTAGAAAAATAAAACTTGCCTCCTAATGAATTTAATTGCTCCTCTATGTTTGGCATCGGGTAAGCATCTCTAATTGTTACTTTGTTCAAAGCCCTATAATCTACACATAACCGTAGTTCATTATTTTTCTTTTTGACTAATACTATAGGGCTAGCAAAATCTGAATGTGACTCCCTGATTATCCCTGCTTCGAGCAACTCCTCAATTTTTCCTCTAACTACTTCTCTTTCTTTCAATGACAATCTATAAGGGCGATAACATACAGGTTTAGACTCATCAATCAGTTTAATTTCAAGTTCACAACCCTTAACTGATTCTAACTGTGCCGAACTTTCAGCAAAACAATGCTGCCACTCATTCAAAATACCCAATAACTTATTTTTTGACTCAGAATCCAATTTATCATTAACATCTACCTGATCTATTTTGAATTTTCTAGAAACCACATTCTTTTTCAATAGACTCACCCTTGGCCTTCCCATAGTAGTGAAGTTGGTACATCTACTTCCCCTGCCAATTAATTTACCCTCTTTCCAGACCATTTCCTCGTCACTCATGTTAGAAACCGGTACCATACAGCTTGGACCTCTAATTACAATTCCAGGAATACTAAACAAACATTTTCCCAGTTGAAAATGCCTACTCTCCATAAATATTTCTTCATCTTCGTGGATGTTGATGATTTTAGCTGGTACCATTGTCGTAGAACGAGGGAGTATAGTGATGTCTTCGCTGACGATAATCTTGGGACGTACTTCACTGGCTTCCAAAGTAATCTTCTCCAACAAATCAAAATCCGATTTTGTTAACTTGGCCTTTCCTGAGCAAATAACGAGTGCGACTCCCTCAGCATTTATCACGGGTTGACCAATTATCAAATTGAAATTTTCCATGTCAGCATCGGTGACGAAAGCGGATGTTTCTAGATTGATCCCATCCAGTTCTAGAGTAAAGTTCACAGCTTCCTTTGTTGTTATAATAGCTCCACCGAAAGCTTTCAAAGAATTGCTTACGGGGTAGGTTGGAAGATCAATTTCCTTGACAGAGCTTGAATGGATAATGTTGACTTGGCTGCCGCTGTCCAAATATGCAAGAGTACGTTTGCCATTGACAAGGCACTCCTTAGCATAGACGTTGTTAACATTTTCGTCATTTATTATCTGTATGGACTTTGGCTCAGTTGAAGAAGCACTTGGTTTATTGAAGTTGCGATTTCGGAGTCTACAGTCCTCCTTCTTATGACCAAAACGGTTACAAAAATAACACCGTAAGGATCCCTTGAAGCGACAATCTTTGGCAATGTGACCCTGTTTACCACAACTGAAACATTCCTTCGGTCCACTTGGGTTACTTTCGTATCTAGGTTTTTTTCACCCTATATTCGTCCCTAGGACTTTGATAGTTCTCGAGAGGTGCAATAAACCCAGCATAAAGTTCATCTGGAGATGAACACTGGAAAGCACGTGCATTCGCTTGGAGCTCAAGTGGTAGTCCCTTTATCAAGCAAGAAATGGCCGCTTCTTTATCAAGTCGGCATTGTTGTATAAGTGCCAATTTTTCGTGGTAATAATGTGTCATAGACTCACCTTGCTTTTTCTTACGAGCCACCAATTCCTCTAAAACAGTTGCATAGTCGACGCATCTGGGAAATGCTCGAGATAGGGCAGTTTTCCATTCTGCCCATGTTTTTCTGTAATCGTCCAAACGATTGAACCAGTTTCTTGCTGAACCTCTCAACTTTTGCTGCATAAATGTGGACTTCTGATATTCGGTCCAGTTGTGAATTTCTCCAAGTTGATCAATCTTTTGTAACCACCCTGTAACAGTTGAAGTCTTCTCATCAGGATCAAATGCTGGAATAATGTCGCCTCGGGCCGTTGATGAGCAAGATCCAGATTCACTTCCACTATCCATCATCTCTGAATCGGGCACACGTTGGCTGAACCTTCTTTTAAGTGCTTCAGTTATTTTCCGCTCGATGTGTTTCTCTAGAAGATCCTGGTAAAGGTTATTTTCATCCTCACTCATTTTGGATTTTCGTTGCACAATACACAATTAAAGACACGTGAAGTTACTCAATCCCACTTCTGATGTTAAAATATAAAGGAGACTCAAAGGCACTATCGCACAAAACTGCAGAAACTCGTAAGGAAACGACTGATCTGTTCGACGACACTTTTATTAATGAATAATCCCTTTCAAAATAATCTGAAACATCAGACAATGAGTAACATCGAGAATGAATCATGACCCCTATTGATACAGATGACAGGAGCGATGCCATAACACCGTAACAATGTTATGTGACAATAACTATTTCAATTGCCATGTTCAACTCAAATGATTGACAAGACAGGGATTCTGAAGGAGTCAAGTTTGGCCTGTATATTGAAACTAAAAATTTTTTGGTTCATCGAAAGTTCTACTGTTTGAACGGACTCAACAAAAATATAATCAATATAAAACACTTCAATACTCAAGGAAAGATGACTTTTCATGATAGTTTCCCATCTGGCAGTTCCTACCTCTTAAGGGTATGTGATGTATAGCACCAACAATTTGTCTTCAGATGTAATTTGGGAAAAGTTTCACTTGGAGCATTATCATCATTTTTTCATAGAAATGTCGCTACTGAACTCAAAACTTCCCAGTCTTATCACGGGTTGGAGTGATCTTGTTGACGTTTCATATTATTCCGAGCAGATAGAATGGATGAAAGGAATGGAAATATGAAATGTGGAATATAATTCATACTCTGAATGGCTGATTCAATAACAGTAACTGAGGATCCAACTCGTGAATCATGTCCTGAATATATCATTTTTGTGACCCGAATAAGTCGGAAAGTAATTCGAAACTTCTCTTCAGATGTTTACTGAATTCATTTCCCGTCTAGAGCTGAATCCTCAATTTATTCTTGGAAGTACTTACTGTGCTATTGGATGAAAGATTAACCCAGACTTACGGATGATTCATTAATGTCTTTGTTCGTGTTTTTGTAGGGTTAAGCTTTTTCAATGAAACGATCGCAAGCTAAGGGCGGAAACATTTGTATCTATCTATTTGCATATTTTCATTTATTCTAAGCCAGGTTTAGAACTCATGAGGAAGTTGACTCCATCTAACGAATCCATGTGCCAGAATTTGTTTCAGCAGTTGATCGACAATAGAACGAAAATGATGGAAAATGGAAATTGAATAAACAGTCAATATCTCAATTCATATCGAATTCTACATTGTTCCTTCAAGTTTTACGTTTCCATACCTGCTATAGAAAAGACGAATGTACGTCAAACCAGCAGATGAGAAGAAAGTATTTCGCGGAGGATATACGCTGAGAGATAAATATTTCATCAATTAGTGATTATGGTCGTCGAGGGGCTAGAAATGAAGAAAGCCTCCAAATCGAGTATTCGGAAAATACCTGTATAATTTACCGAACCCTGACGACTGATTGGGCAGAATAACTGTGGTTTGATCAAATTGTGCTGAACTTCGCCAGGCTCTTGTTGATGCAACATCGACTCAGATGGTAAAAAACAGTTTTCGTCTGGACTGCTCTGAAATGAAATCTTCGTGTGAAACTGAAGGGACTTTTCTGTATGGAACGCAAAATAGATAAAAAAGCGCTTTTGGAACCCGACATTCAGCAAAAATTCATGAATACTTTTAGAGGGCTATGCAAAAAAAGGAAATATAATTAATGACTATTTCTGGTGAGCTTAGTTTGTGACCTCTGATAATAGATTCCTCCAATAAAGCCAATGAGCAGTACCTAATGGTAATGGTGGTGGATGGGAGACGCAAGCGTCAGCGACTAGGCCCCAGTGGGTCTTTTTCGCAAACCCCGGTGTGTATATGTGTGTGTTGTATATCAAGCTTGTAACTATCTTCCTACGCCTTACCCAGGAGCAGCATGGTTATTCGCGGACCCATCAACCATGAAACTTGTCAGGAGTTACTCGACAACACGACCGAGAAATTTTTATAAAGAAAAGTATCTGCCCCGTTGGTGAATCGAACCCGGAACCTTTCGGTCACATGCGGGTGCGGAACCACAGCACCAATTTCCTCGCCGAGCTGTACCTATGATTTATTTGGAAAAGAAAATTTGATCAGATTGGATACGGCTTTATGTGGAAATGCCAGCGAAACAGTGAGTCGCATGTTACTTTCAGCACGAAATGTCAATAGTAGTATTTCAATGTCAGAAAATAACTTTAGCAAATTCAAGTGTATCATTTCATCATTGATAGACGAGATGGAAAAATAGTCAGTAGACGATAGGGCATTTATGGCAAGTTGACGAAGTGATTTTACGAGGCAGTCAGTCAACCGAATGCATTGTAGAGACTTTCTGTATGGAATGCAAAATGAAGAACTGAATAAAGGTTTTTTAACTCAATATCCAGCAGGAATTCATGAATACTCATCCAAGGGCTATGCTATAAAGTTGTATATATCTGAAAAGATCGTCTTCGTCAAAAAAAAACATCCAACTGCTGAAGTCACCATATTGGGTGAATTCAATGTACATAATTCGTCATGGCCAGAAGTCTCGAACAAAGTAGATGAAATACGACAACAACTAATAGATTGATCCACTCGAATTCCTGATACGAATAGCTAATTTTCCATTACACTGGACCGGCTTTTCACTACTCATCCTGCTCTTCATCAGATTGAAATTCACCACCCCCCTTGTGTGAAATTTTGATCACACTCTGATTTCAACAACTTGCCCGTATTTGGCTTCAATGAATGGTAAGTTACTCGCACATCATGTATGGCATTATAAGTCAGCAGACTGGGACGGTCTTCGAATGTTTTTCTTTGATTTTCTTTGAAGATGGATCTATTTTTCATCTGGTGATCCCACTCTATGTGCCCAAGAAATCTCTGATACCATCATTCTGGGAATGGAAACAACCATGGTTCAATAAAAGAGGCTCTTAGGCTGTCACATTCAAACGAGTGGTATTCAATCGCTGGCACCAACATCCAAGTTCAGAATCGAGACGTGAGTATGTTGACGCAAGAAAAATGTGTAGTGGAACAATTGAAGCTGCTGAAGAAACAGATAATAATAGAATTCTTTCCAAACGGTTTTCGTTCATTTTGGTCATTTGCTGAAGCTGTAGCTGAAAATTTCACTTTTAGTTGATTTCCCCCTCAACCCAAGAGGATGGATCACAAGCTACCACTACCCAAACAACAAAAAGCGAATATATTTACTAATATATTTGCTGGATATTCTACTTCGAGCTCATCAGGAAAAGAACCCCGAATATCGACAGGCATATGTATTGAAATGAATTTCCGTCAACAAAATATAAAAAATATTTTAATGTACCCGAATACGAATAAGGCTTGTGGATCTGATGGAATCCCAACAATTGTTCTCGGAGTGTATGCCCCCGAATCAACACCAGTAATTCACGAATCTTCCAACTTTTTCTATAGCGTGTTTTTTTCTAAGTCCTGCCAAGCCACTTTGCATCCACAACCAATGTTTCACACATTATCCACTTTGATGGGAGCTGTAGTCGTCCATACTTGCACCCAAATACCTCTTTGAAATTTCCAGCCCCATTAAGCAAGAGATGAGAGTATTTGTGTAACCGCCCCCAAGCTTGAATAATGTATGACACACGTCTTGTGCGCTGGTTACGAACATCCTCTCTAGGGGGTATGAACTCGTACTTTTTCCTCGACGGCAGCAACCTTCGGAAAAAAATTGTGTGTTTTTCTCCTTGAATGATATAACAGTGATATTCACATCCACTCTCGGGTGTATAATGGAGCTCATAGTTTACACCATCAACGTTTCCATCCTGAGGCTCAAGAAGAGCTTGTCATGCTTCAGGAACCAATGTTATAGTCATCCACGCACTTGGGCCCTTGAAATGCCAGAAAAAGAATGATTAAAACAATGACCGTGAAAATACGGAATAAAACAATGCTTACCCAATATATTGGCCAACTCATGTACTGCAATAAATTTGTGGGCCCCATTGGCAGTGTGACGAAACCATAGATCTTTCAGAACTCCTTTCAACAACACAAAGGCAGAGGCGGTAAGGATGGCAACATCTGTGTCGCATGAGTAGACGTGCACATATATGGGTATTGACCTTCTCATGATTGCAGGATGTCAAACCACTCCAGCTATTTTGGGAAGAGTTTGTTCTTCTGGTAAAATACTACATTACCCATTCCCTTTCCTGGTGCGGATAGATGGGAAAGGGAGGTGGGTAAACCAATGGAGTGTTCTTATGTTTTGAAGTTTGCTGAATCTAACGAGACCATCTGATCCAACGTTCGACCCTTTGTTCTCGTTCTACATACTCCTTTCAAGAAGAATTACCATTAGCTTTCAGGTTTCATATCAATTCAACTGTGCCTCCAGAGGCTTATTTGTATCTGAAACTCTAGATCATCATCTTTGGATTGGAGGCCCATCATTTCCGTATTTACAGGGTGGAATTCCATTTGTTGTTAATAATGACTTCAACGCTCATGGAAAGTAAGTTTCGCTCGCAATAAAATCAGATTCTATAATTGTCCATTAATGTTAATTGTCCATATAATGTCCATATAATTGTCCATATAATGACTTCAACGCTCATGGAAAGTAAGTTTCGCTCGCAATAAAATCAGATTCTATAATTGTCCATTAATGTTAATTGTCCATATAATGTCCATATAATTGTCCATATAATGACTTCAACGCTCATGGAAAGTAAGTTTCGCTTGCAATAAAATAAGATTCTATAATTGTCCATTTTTCATTCATGAAATTCTCTAGTTTTTGAAAAAATTGTAAACAATTTCACCTACATTCTGGAACTCATTCATCATTTATTTACGTCAGTTGATGAACGCTTGCTCGATACTGTTTGTTAAGCACAAACGCCACCTGATGAAGATAACGCCTTGAAGTTAATTGTTGAACGTACCTACCCAAGAAAATTATTTTTTCAATGAACTGGAATCTGAGAGTTTTCCGAAACCGCTGGGAAATCTCAACGCATTTTTCATTCGAAAGGTATTAATGGTATAGGAGGACTTATTCCAATTTGAATCTTGACGGAAAACATCAAATCTTATTACCCTAGAAATGGAGGCTCACAGAGTCACTAGCATTTTTTTTCCATAAGAAAAACTTGCATGTGGTTTGAAGACTGTCCATTTACTTATTGCTCAAAAGTCCTAGATTTCATTCCCAGAAGGCGCGATTCGTTCCATTTCAATGGCAACAAAAGCATTTCACTTATTGGAAATCCTTTTCGATCTCACAAGTGATTTTTTTTGGGCGCGTTGCACCGTTTCATTGCGAGACAGACGACACTCGCCTCTTCATTCAGACCAATGCAGTAATTTTGTTGGTGCGATATTCAATTCCATTTCCAGTAAAACTCAATAACAGTTTCGCAAAATGAAATTTTTTGTACCGCCCTTGAGATATTTTTTCCGAAATTTTCTTTCGTTGTATTTTCAATTTTTCCAAATGGATGAATGGGTTATGTGACTACACAATCTCTGACTCTCGCCTTCAATCCAATATCAGAAGTTATTGTTTGAACAATCCATTTCGAATACAAAAAAATCACGACATTGGCCATAAATGGATTGGCCGGTTGCATGGAAGAGCAAGGTCTGCCCATGCTGTGATTTTTTTCGTGGCATAGTCAGAAATTGAATCCTGCCGTTCGATAGGAGCTCATATTATGATTTTTTTGTATTTTTTTTTCCTATCAATAAAAGCCATATTATTATTATTACTATTATATGCAAATCTGAATAGTTTTTCTGGAAGTGAAACTATCACAAAATTAAAAATGAATGCATTCGTTGGAAGTCCAATACAATTCCTCTGATAGATGTCCATTTACGAAATGAATAGTTTTTTGTCACATAGAGGGCTGAAAATGTTGTAAAAAAAAATTCGTTTCAACCACCACTCCTAGCGTGATTTGTATTAGAAAAACATATCCTACAGTTTGAATCAGTAACAATACTGAAGAATGAAATTTGTTGTGCCTTCCTTGGAAATATATTTCTCTGATTTTTTTAAAGAGGAAATGAGTCATGTGACCTCCCAAATATAACCATTTATCCCCCTTTCTGTTCTCTTCGATCCAAAATCATGAGAGTCACTCGATATGAAACGAAAAAAATGAAGAAAGGGGTAAAACAGAGTTTTTCAATTACTTCGGATATATGAGAGAGGGTAGGGGGCAAAAAAATAAAGGATTCTGGAAGAAGTGGCATTTTGACATTGAAAACCCTCTCTGAAGCTGATAAAAATAGATCTCAACATCTCATTTCATTGAAATGACTTGCGATCCAAAGGTATGATTTAATTTAGTCTGAGTTATATTGGTTCGAATTCACATTGCACTCATCAGTTTCGAAGTCTGTGCCTTTGAACATCAAATGAAATCTGTTGGATTGAACTTCGTATCAGTTGTTTCGATGACATTTCGATTCTCTTCCAGAAAATATTTTAATTTCAGTATTGAGCAAACTGAGATATAAATCTGAAAGGAATACTCACTGGTGCAATACCTTGGTTCGTCCGTTCCATCTCCACATTCACTTTTATTATTACAGTACCGATTGAGGGGGATGCATCGTCCATTACCGCACGTGAACTCCGTTATCCTGCATTTTCCTTTGGGCGGTGGGTTGGCGCCGCCTCCAGAAGAAACGCCGATCAGCAGAAAAATGACGATCGAGGCTGACACTGTGACAAGCACAGATGCTGACATTCTGAGCGGTGATTCTGAAAGAGAAATTGAATTTGTTCAGGAACGTTCTTCGCTCAGCGGGTGAGACGAGGGTCGTCGACAGAACTGTTATGAATTGGATATTTCTTGGGTCGTTATTCACTCGCATTTTCTTTGAAGTATCTCCCGTTATTTCATAACTCAACCCCCAAAGTTCAGTGGTTCTATATGTAATTTTTATCATCTTTCAAGAGTTGGTGAATACACAAAAATATTCCAGGTCAGCATAATATTGTTCAATATATAGATGGCAGGACCGTTTCCAAAGGTGAACTAAAGTTGGTTCTGAACAGAAAACTTGAAAGATGATTCGATTATTTCAGTTATGAATTCTTGCATTGAAAGTGAACAATACCCTATGCACAACGAGTATAACTCTGAAATTTTGGGAAAAATTCCAACAATACGATTTGCTATTGTTGAAATATATTGATGAACTGATAGACGTTTCGGTTCGCCACTACCATCATAATGGGTCCTGAAATGGTTCTTCACCCAGCAAACACCAGGCAGTAACAGTTAATTCCTCGAAGATCGACGAATAATCAACTGTTGCTGGCTGCGAATTTCTATAAACTGCCTGTCCCGCTCGCATTTGCTGCCAAATGTACGCCGCATTTGGTTGTGATGTAAAATATCTGAGTTGATCGCAATACGACCTCAAAGGTATTCTCAAATGGAATGTCCATATGCAATCACTGATGGATGTTTTATTGTCTTCCACTTCGAGATCGTCTTTGCGATATATTTATTGAACTCCTCTGCTGATTGTTACCCATTTCTCATCTATGAGTGCTCTCATTATCACTTCATATGTGAAGTTCGATATTATGAATCAGATAATCGATTTTGTTTTGTATTTGAAGTCATTTTGAACTCGTTATTAGGAAGTCGCCTTGACTTTTTTTTATTATAATAAGGGCAGGTACTCCACGACCCGATTAACAGTCCGTTATGATAATCGGTGCTTAGGCTGTGCTTTTATTCTAGCAAATAACAGGATGTGGTGTCCATTCTCAGCATAGATTATTTTAACGGACACTTAATCAGGTCGTAAAGTACTCATCCTAAGTGGAACATATTCTTTAATTATGATCAATTACCAATGGGTGTACCAAATGTTTCTTTGTAAATCTTATTATCTGAAGAGAAATAAGTGTTATCAAAAAATGGTTAACAGATTTATGAAATCATTCTAATGAATGTTGCAGAATAAACTAATACTGTTCTTATTCATTTTGAATTACTCTTTTGCAATACCTCGATTGAACATTCCTAAAGAGAGAGACAATGTCTAGACATAGTCATCTGGAACTTGAAAATTGTTGAAATTTTCAGAAAACTCAAACGAATCTTCAACGTAGTATGGATTTTCGGAATTATAGGCCTTTTTCAAAATGTCAGTCAAGAAGGAAGTCAATATTTCAGTGGTATTATTGAATGCAATAATGAGACGGTCTGGAAAGGAAGGTTTGTAAATATTTGATAATGCATAGAATTTAGAAATGACTCCAGTATAGTTAGTAAGTTTCTTTTTTATGACTTCATCTATTCGAATAGTAGTGAATACATTTTCAATAAGTGAATTGCATTTATTTTGTACCATCGATTGTGTTCACGCCGTATTTGGGAATTTTTTTATTTTATTCATTTCTAGTTGTTTTAGGAAGATAGTCGTAATTAACTGTACTATTTCATTGTCAGTAGTTTGAGTTGTATACGCATCAGGGGGAAAATAACCTCGCATCGGTACTTTTCGTTTTTGACGAAAGAGTCACGACCGTTTAAAATAGGTTTTTTCGCGGGAGAAGCGAACACTAGATATAGAAACCATTTTTGCCTTCCGAAAGAAAATACGTGTGTGACAATTTTATATGAAACTAATTTTTCCTGAATTATCTGTGTGTTATGTAAATCGAAGTGCTTTTCAAACTGTTGCATGGACAGTATCATCCTTTCTTTGACCCTACAATCAATCCTTTCCTCAAATAAGGGTGAGAGGACTAGCAGGATAAAATTTCGATTTCATGAAACTTTGGTGTGTCCTTTCGGTTTCTACATACAATGATTTTCTATACAGTCCACCCCAAAAAATTTTCGAGAACACAAAAGTTCACACTAAATTGTATTATCAATCAATTCGGTAGTTAATTCAATATAGTGTTCTTTTTTCATATAACATTATCAGACTTCGTGACAACAAGGCTAGGATTCTGTTTTAGAAATTCATTAGTTTCATTAGATCAATTGTGAAAAAAAGGACAGGAATGTTTAGAGGAATTTACAAAATTAGTAACAATGTTCCTAGAACGGGAAATTAATGAATTTCTTTCTTGATCATTGTTGATTGATTACAACGAATACCCAACGTTTTTGCTCATTTAGTGATTTTAATATAAGTTATGTGAATTAAAGTTTCAAGAAATTCACTATGATGTTATTAATATAAAGTGTGATTTTGTAGTGGAACTACTTTGCAAAAAAGAATCAAGTTTACAGTAGAAACATTATAGAAATGTATAAATATTTCAGAATATCGTAGGAGCAAAATTCCGAACATCATGCGATAATTTTGAACTTTCAATAGAATCTTATTCAAAAAAAGTCTATAACGCACAGTGCTATCAATTATTTACAGCAATGGAAATACCGCCAGACTTTATGTCTTTACAACAACAGCAAAGTGTTGTGAAACATAACAATGCATAGGAAGTTTCTGGGAATAGCTCAGAATCACATGCTCCTGTTTCTGGAGAGTGCTCCGAGTCACATTTTTCTTGTCCTGGCGAGTGCTCAGAGTCACAAGTTCCTGTGTCTGGAGAGTGCTCCAGACCAAGACAACGGAATGTTCGAAATGATCTGGTTTGTAGGTGATCAATTTCCGAAGGCATATGAAGATGAAGTCATAACACCTCATATTCTTGAGGATACTCCAAAATTAGGTGAATTTTCTTACGTATATTTAACAAACACGTTATTCGAAAAAAATATATTGCCATATATATTTTAATGATTTCTTGTGACAGAATTCGCAATCTGAGAGTGAAATCGAGCCAGAGGAGGAAGATGGTTCTACTGGTGAAGATAATAATTAAAAAAATATAATTAAAAAAATTTGTTGCTTATAATTATTTTCTTATAAATACAAGCATTTTACTGAAAACAACTACACTTTTTTATTTGCTTTTTCCTGAGCTTTTCAAATGATTAAGTTCAATGATTTGAAAAAATGAAAAAAAAAACAAATTGTCAGATTATAACAGTGCAACGTCTAGGGCATAAAGATGAACCCTATATATCTCAATCCGACTCGCTTGTGTATTTCAAAATGACGATTTTTTTTCGCATTCCAATAACGGCCGCGATTCTGCGTCGAATCCAAACAGAAAATCTGACGCGCTCGAGAATGTTTTTTTCTATTTTCGACCCTTACGTACAACGACCCTTATCATGGAAACGATCAGATTAACATACATACATTTTTAAAATATGTAGGACATAGATGATATCAATATCTGACCCGCTCGAGTATGTACATGCAATAGTTTTTTTCACATTTTTGGAAATCTATAGCCCCCCTCTTTCCAATGATGAAAAGGTATACATTATATAACTTTTTTTTCTTTTCTATGACGCTCGAGTAGCGGGCTCCCCTACTAATACAACTTTCGACGCTGGATTCAACGATATATCATACAATATCATTCAAAGTTGATTTTCCGGTTATTTTCAACATTATCCAAATTTCTTTGGGTCGGATCTGTATTACAATTACCTTCAGTTAAATCAACAACATGCAATACATTTCCATGAGAAAATCAACTCACTCATCTTAAACCGAATGGAACGTATCATAGTCAAAGCAAGAAACAAGTAATAATTATTTTTATTTCAAGAGGAGAAAAACCCAATTAACAATAATTGAACGAAACTATAATTTGTTCGAAAGAAAAATCAAATGATTGTTCGAAAGGAAATAAAAATAAAAGAAGTGATTGTTCGAAATGTCCACCACTTCGTTAAAAGCACTTTGCGGTTCTGGAACCCAAACTTCTTGCTTAAATCATCTCTTTGAATACCTTCCTATAAATTCTCAATCTTCACGCGAGGAATTAGTATTGTTGGATTTGTCATTCATTCTGTTGAAACAAATTACAGAATCGAACATTTTAGACCAATATTAGAATGCAATTGCCAGAGTTATTGAAAGAATAAAAGTTTTTTCGAGGTTTCTGGTGAATATTCGCGGTTTTCATAGATTCTCCAAAAGACACAATGCATAAAAGTAACACCAAAGTTCCTAAATTGGATGGCTCTGTCGTCGTGCACGGTTCCAATTGGATCTGAAAATCCTTGAAACTGGATCATCGTCTGTGACCAATGTGAAATGTGAACCAAAAAAGTGATTGAATAAATATGATACTCTAAAAATTAGGAATAGACTTGGGAGAGCAAGAAGCATAAGAAATTGGCCTTCGAACCTCATCAACTGAATGACTGGGAACTGCTGCAAGTCCTCTTACTAAAGAGAGGCTGCTTGACAAGCCATTTCATATCTTCATCTTGTCGAAGAGGATATGTAAAATCATCCTGGAAAAAAAGGAAATACTGGGAAAGAAGACCCACAAAATGCTTGATTTGTCTGCATTTGAGGCATTTGTTATCCTGCTTTTGTGTCAATTTTTTTAATGATTCCACCCGAATATTTCATTTGTTCTTGAACAATGTGCATTTTTTTTGTTGAGATTAAGATTGTTATCGGAAAGTCCATTTCATTTTTTTAAATTGGATCTGGGTGCTTTATCTGATTAAATTCTCATTGTTTTTTCTATAATTCGTTCTATATTCGATTTTATAACATATTTCGATAGTGTCAGCCATATAGAAAATAGAGATCAAGCAAAAGATATGCCATATTTTTCCATATAAGCGCAAGATGTGAATAACCTTTGGAGGATATTTCATGGCTTTTCATGAGATATGACGTTGTACTAGTCTGGCAATCGGTACTTATGAAATATCAATAGATATGCTACATGTGTCCATCGTTCAAATATATATTCTAGAGAGTTCACAAGATATATAAAAACAGCTTATAACTTCACTGAATGTGAAAGTTTCCGAACTGATTTTGAGTGACTATTATTTTTCAGTCAATTCCAGAGACTTTTGTTCGTAACAACAATATTCATGTTTCACCTTCAATCATCGATTTTGAAATAGGTAGTTTATCTATAACGGGAGTTTGGACTCCAAGAGTTTGTAATACTTCCATCCTTTCAACTTTGAAGTGGGTTTTCAGTTGACTCGAGAATATTTTTACACCTCAAGAGTTTTATCTTGTTACTCCTTTCGACAATAGAGTTCATAGCATTCGGGAATGTTATGAAAGCCTGATACTCGAATTCAACATCTAGCTCAATATAACGAATTCAGTGACTGAGAACCTTATAAAGCACACACTTGCAGGCAATATCATATTTCAGTTCTCATATATACATTTTATGATCATTCCATAATCAACAATTACTTTCATACCTTCATTGACAGTTCTCATGAGAGTAGGAATTTTCATATGTAACCTACATATATTTTCGTTCATTTCTATTTGTTAATGAAAACATATTGAATTGAACGCTGAAAATTTCGTACAGAAATATATTATATAGTTATTTAATAACTGAGCTCCAGAACACGTTGCCAACTGAAAACGTTTTTTCGGAGACTTTGAATCAATAGTACAGAGCCAAGAAATCCCAACTATAGGGAATAATTTGAGGGCTCCATGATAAATTCTGCATTACATTTGTAGCAATCAGGAAGTTAGTTAAATTTCTGAACACAGAAATGAATGAAAATATATACATACACAAGTCAAAATCATCAGAAAAACATTGACCCAGGGCCCTTCATGTAGAGGCAGTCATACCTCCTATTAGATATATATGAAAAACGCGTTGGAAGTTAGTATTAATCTCTATCTTCGATTCTGGTGGAATATTAACATCACTGTAACGAACTATACACATGGAAAAAATCATTGATAACTTCATCATCCTGAATATACGCAGACTGTAGCTTGGAAATGGATTGTGAATAGAGAGCAACCCACGATTCACTTCTTTAAAATGAATTGAAGCCATTGGATTCAATTCACTGAAAAATAATTCGTCTATATCTCTATTTCTACTAGTCAATTTCCGAATGTTATGTTGTTTTCAGATCATTGCGGGAATTAACAATGGTTTGTGGGATCTGTTGATTCGGTCATCACTACTTGGATACGACATCCTCTTCAAACATATCTGCTTGATTACTCATGAATAATATATGCCAGTGATCGGGTCCCAGCACGTAATTCTCTAAGCTATAGTCCATCAATGGATTCAGTTGAGGAAAATCCTAGGATGATTTATGCACTGGACCGTGTAATTTTCGTCCGTGGATCGGGAATATACAGCGGTGTAGGGTTTTCCAGACGGGGAGGAGTTATTCGAAAGAGTTTCTGATGAGTTGATTGCGTACTATTTTTGTAACTCTATACGAAGTGAAGACAAGTGGAAAATTTAGAGGTCTGATGTGAGTATTGATGAATTATTCATCACATGTAAATCATTTACTCTACTCTATCAATGACTTCGAAAAGTCTAATCAGAAATGAAAGGTCCATTTCATTTCAATAATTCTTCAAATTGTTGGCCATGAACTCTAAGTTCCTTGCACAATGATAAACGAACAATCTTGATTTTATCACTCCTACTCCAAACATTTCTCAAACAAACCTGGTTGCTTCTTGAATGTATCGGAGGAATATTTTTTCTCAACGAGAAGTGCTTTTCTCGTTATATAATATCGTTCTACAAAATAGTACGGGAGTTATTAACGTTCTCTCAACAGCAATCGATAGACCTACGATAAGGAATGAATCTTCTTCCTGGATCCCCTGGCAGCAACGTCTGAACTGGTCGATATTTATACCAAAGATCATTGAAAGTGAGAATGTGTGAACATAAGAATACACAACGAAGAGAAATCACAGAATCAGGAGAAGTGGAGCACCTTTGGACAAACCGACACAACATCAAATGGTCTGGAGTCAGGGTTATACACAGGGTAGAACACTGGTTCAGGAAGAAATTCTTGAAAGTTGCATAAATTCTCATTAACTATATATTCAGTCACCCCCAGCGTATTCGAAATGTGTGGAAACCACTCGTTCAGATGATGTACCTATTTCTGTCGACGAAAGAAAGCCTGGCGCAAATACATCCATTTCCCGTATACTCCCATCAATGCCATGGGAGACTTGGGCCTTTATTACTGACCATACCTCGAAATATTATCAGTGATCATCCGAAGTCGATTGTGAATACCATCAATGGTCATGAGTACACTCAGCTTTAACAACTTGAAATTTGGTTTCAATAGTCGTTCATACTGTTTCTGTAGCATATTAGGTCAACTATAATAATAATAAATTGTCTGACGAGCGAAGCAACAAATCCCTAGCGACTTTTTATCAGCATTTATTTTCGGAACCGAACTGGCCGGTTTCCATGAGTTTCAGTTTTGAATCAAACTTTTTCCCTATGACATTATGTTTTATTGATTTGCAATTTCAGATCAAACAGCATTCTCAACAGTGGCGACGTGGATTTTTTTTTATAATCACCCACGTGATATCAAAGTGAATTCGTGGCATACCGAAAATTACATCAAAAGTGACCCCAAGGTTTCCATGTAATGGCAGAAAACGTCGGTCTATTGGGAACTCTCGCTACCTTCGATAATAAAACTGAAAATTAAAGATTACAGACGAGGATCGTAAAAAGGCGATACTGTTAAACACACTTAATGAGGACTGTTATGTGCTGATTCGGAATCTCTGTGTTCCCAAATTACCGGAAAGTAAATCATACGACTATTTGATAACGCTATAAATGAGCATTTAACACCTCTCAAGTTAGATTTCGCAGAACGATAGAAATGCTATACAGCCCGACGTGATTCAGTTGGGTTAAACAACTAGCTCCGCAGTGTAAATTCGGCGATAAACTTCGGAGGAGAAATTCTCGTAATCGGAATATGTGAAAAAATAATAATGTACAGCTTATCCAATCCATCTTGGCACAGAACTGATAACGTAAATGCCCAGCAATCTCTGTGAAGTATACTAAAATAAAATAACACCTATTATATGTTTCACCGCGTTGAAATTCATTTCTAGAAGATGTTTTTTCTTTCGTCATGGTCTACAGAACCAGTTCGCAACTGAAAAAGTATCTGAGTTTGTGCCAAGATGGATTGGATAAGCTGTACCGTTCTTTCGAAGAGGACGCCTCAAAGTCATCGCTTACATTGTACATTTTTCAATTCTGCTGGGTGGTCTGAATTCATTCATTGTTCAGTCAACAATTGGGAAGAAATGATTATGAATTGGTGAGATGGGGTCATGAGTTGGCGCTGTGGTTCCGCGTCCGCCTGTCCCAGGTTCGTTTCACCAACGGGGCAGAGATTTTTCTTCAAAATAATTTTTCTGTCGTGTTGATGAATGACTCCTGCCACTCATGGTTGACGGGTCTGCGAATAACCATGCTGCCCCTGAGGTATGGTGTAGGTAGTTAGTAACAAGCCTATAGCTGAAGGACTTCGAGAGAAGTCGATGGCGTTTGGCATGTAATACCATAAATCACAGCTGTCTGATTAAAAATATTCTCAAAAGAAGGTTCTTCATATTGATTATGTCATCTGCTTGCTGATCACCGGGAAACGTATGATTTCAGTGGAGAATACTGCAGTCAATCGATGGAAGTAACCGTAACTATCTGGTACGAGATTATGTGAGGTCAGTTCAATCTCGAAGGGGAACAGATAGTATTCACATGATTGTTCTCCGTATTGATCACTGCATGGAATTTGGTTGTGAGTTACCTTCCAGTTTGTATAAAATACGATTCTCATGCGATTCTCGCTCAAACGCAAATAAATATTCTGGGCCCTGAAACTCATTCTTGGCATTTTTTCTCACTCACGCCTTCATTTAATTGGGAGTTTGACGGAGTTTCGAGTGAAGTGCGCTACAATCCTACAGCCCAATCCAATTTTATTTCAAGTCTCATATAATTCTAAGATGATGCAGTGGTGATTACTTGGGGCAGAGCACGGCGTCAATATTTCGTTTTCTGGAACAATCTGTTAAGACGCGGTTGACGAAGTTTCCGAAAATTCAATGTTGAAAAACGTGATACCCTTTGCAACAAGTTCATGTGAGAGGTTTGAATATTTTCCAGGTAAGGAAACTTATGTTCATCCGTCACTTTAGTAATATTTCAGCTTCTGATTTTCTGTTGTAGTGCTGTCATTCATCGCACAGAGTATTTTGAAAATAGTTTTTATTCATTGATTCCTTTTCTGGAGATCAATATGGAAATATTCTATATAAGAAGTGACATCAAAAAATGAAATGAAAAACTTTCTATTGATACTCATATTGTTACGTGTTTCATTGACTAAGTTTGGTTTGAGGGTATGCTCCGACTAGATAACCCAGTGGAGTCGGGGGTGAATTCAAAAAAATATTTACATATATATCAATAACTATTATTATAAAGAGTTGATTGGCGCCATAATGCGGGGCCTGTGAATATCAGCAAATTTGTAAATAATCATTCTTCTGTACAGGGTGATTTATTCATGAGAATCAGGGAATCGAATGTATATTTTCTGGTAGGTGAAACTGGGAAAACTCTTGAAGATTATTTCTAGCCTACGTAGTCTGGTTATTCCTCTCGACTATATATTTTTTTGTCATTATTACAAGGTTTGACAATTTTTTTTCTCATTTACGCTACATTCGTAGAAGTGTATATAAGTATATATCCATAACTTTCATATCTTCATCATGGATGTTTATAGATTACCTCGTGATGAGATCGTTTATGAGATGACAGTTCGAGGTTTTGTTAATACTAAAGCAATGACAGTCGAGGTCATGCGTAAAAAGTTGAAAGATCTCATGAGTAATGAGGATTTTGGTGAGTTGGTAACTGATGCAGCATTTTCTTGTGATATGGCTGCGGAAATAAATATATGTAATACGACAATAGTCAAGTTAACAGAGTTTCTGAATCTAATTTGAAAAATTCTTTTTCGAATCTGTTCGATCAGTTATTAGAAATAGAGAACAATTTGAATGAGAAACTGATAACGATCAAACGCAAGTAACTTCTGTTTCGCAAAATCAAAACTCCTTTGATTCTAATAGATGCTTTGTACCAGTTCATAAATGGGGAATTTACTCCAGTGGAGATGCCAAAGACAGGGATGGACTGAGCGTTAATGCATTCATTGAAAGAGTAGAAGAATATAAATTATCTAGAGGTATTTCGGAAGAGGAACCTAAGAATTCGATCAGTGATTTATTACGGGGTGGAGCCTTGATTTGGCACAGGTTAATGAAAAGTGATATTCAATCGTGGGCACATTCTGTGAAATTGTTAAAAGAAGAATATTTACCTTTTACGTTCGAACTAGTTCTGAAAGACGAAATGAGGAATACTATACAGGGGTTAGGTGAAAGTGTTGGTTCGTTCTTTGCTCGTATGCTCAATTCATATAACCGATTACCAAACCCTTCTTCTGAAAATGAAGAATTGGAAACAATTCGTCAAAATTTGGAACCCTATTATATCCATGGTTTCGGTTCTCGTTTATACGCTTTGGTATCTGTTGATGACTTGATGAATGAGTGTAAGAAACTGGAGAAAACCAAACATTTTGCAGCTTCTCGTCCTACATCTCGGAAGGTATTTTTATTGGAACGTGATTCAGCTGGTCCCAGTCTGAAGAATCATGCTAGAAAAGAAGTTGATCGAGGGGTGACGAAGGTGGATGGCATTATCTGTTGGAACTGTGAGGCGCAGGGACATAGCTCCAATAAGTGTAACAGGGAGAGGACTAGAAAATTTTGTTTCAGGTGTGGCAAACCAGACGTTACCAAGTACCAATTTAACTGTCGGAGTCAGGGAAACAATTCGAGAGATCGCCAGGTTACCGGTCAGCGATCTCATTAATCGAACCGGTTGATGATTCGTGGAAAGCATGGCTTGATTTTATTAGGGTGCAATATAGAAGAATTGAAAAAGATTCACTTTTCTCTACACGTGGAAATGACCCACGTCCTTATTTGAATGTTTCAATACATGGCTTACAATTTTGGGGCATTCTGGTTGGTCAAAACTGAAGACAATGAATCCGATTGTTCTGAAAAAACATACCATGTCGGTCAAAGTGGCAAATGGAAACAAATGTGATGTTCTAGGAGTGGTACAGATACCGATCGAGTTGAATGGTATATTTAGAGCAATCAGGGCATTAGTGGTGCTCGACATAAATGTGGATATCATTCTGGGCATTGATTTCTGGAAAGATCGTGCCTTCTTTTGGAAACAACTCTTAGGAGTTTGGTGATGAAAATCAGAAGTGCATAGGATTGAATAAGGTCAATGGTGAGGATAAGACAAGGTTGAATGAATTGGAGGCCGATTTTTACAATAAAATGCCTTCGGATTCAGGATGTGCCAAAGGAGTATATCACGTGATTGATACTGGGGAGACAGAGCCTATCAAGCCAAGGTACTATCCTGTGTCTCCTTGCATTCAGACTTTGATCAATACAGAAGTGGACAAGATGCTTGATTCAGGTAATATCGAGTCATCAAAATCTGCGTGGTCCAGTCCTATTGTTATGGTCCAAAAACCAAATAATGAGTACCGATTTTGTATCGATTTTCGGAAGGTGAATAAGGTAACAAGAAAGGGGGCATATCCCCTCCCGTATATAAATAGTATTCTGGATGAATTGCGGGGTTCCAAGTTTTTGAGTTCTATCGATTTGAATAGCGCGTATCATCAAATCCAACTCGGAGCATCCAGTAAAGAAAAAACAGCCATCACTGTTCCGGGCAAAGGACTCTTCCAGTTCACTAGAATGCATTTGGGCTCTACAATGCGCCTGCAACTATACAGAGGCTGGTAGATACAATTTTAGGTCCTGAACTGGGAAATTCTGTTTTTGTTTACTTGGATGACATAATTGTTCCAACCCCAGATTTTGATTCTCACATTCGTGTTCTAGGAATGGTTTTTGATAGACTCTTAGCAGCAGGCTTGACGGTCAACAAAAATAAATGCGAGTATGTCAAATCTGAACTTCGGTTTTTAGGATATTTGGTGTATGGGAACGGGTTACGAATGGATCCACACAAAGTATACGCTATGATGCATTATCCAACACCCAAAAGTATTAAGGATGTATGCCGTTTTATCGGAATGGTTTCATGGTATAGGAGGTTTTTACCCAATTTTGCAAGTCTTATATCCCCTATAAGTAACTTAACTCGAAAGAACCATAAGTTTATTTGGTCACCAGAAGCCGATTCCGCGTTCTTGAAAGTCAGAGAACTTCTAATATCTTCTCCAGTTTTAGCAAGTCCCGATTTTTCTCGAATGTTCACTCACCACCCAGGAATCCAAATATTCCACTACAGAGCTGGATTGTCTGGCCGTTGTTTGGGGTATTCAAAAATTTCGTTGCTACGTGGAAGGAGTGAAATTCCGAGTAATCACAGATCATTATTCCCTAATATGGCTCCACAAGCTTCAAAATCCTTCAGGAAGGTTGGCTCGTTGGTCTCTGCAACTACAGAGCTACGATTTTGAATTGGTTCATAGGATAGGTAAGATAAATGTAGTTCCAGATGCATTTTCCCGAGTAGTTTCTTATGTGGACGTAACAGAGACTCATCATGATACATGGTATCGCAATTTGGTGACAAAAATTCGAAATGAACCGAAAAAGTTCCCGAAGTGGCGTATTTCCGATGGAAAGCTCTATAAATTGATCGATACTGGTTCTTTATTGGGTGGCGAACAGGATTGGAAGTTGGTCGTTCCTAAGGCACTTCGAAGTGCGGTGATATCGGAGAACCACGATTCTCCTAGTGCGGGTCATTTGGGATATTTCGAAATGAAAATTCAAATTGTTTCTTTATATTATCAGCCTAAGATGGGATGTGACATCGCAAAATACATCCGCCAGTGTGAGGTCTGTAAAGCACAGAAGCCTGAACAAGCTTCTCCTCATGGAGTGAGGTATACGAGAACGATTTCTCGACCGTGGGAAGTCATTTCCACCGACTTGATTGGTCCCCTATCGATGAGTACGAAAAATATGTGCTACTCTTTCCTTTGAAAACGGCTTCTAGTCAAGCAGTGGATTCGCATATAGAAAAAGATTTGTTTATGTCGTATGGTGTTCCAGAACGCATTATTTACGATAACGGACGATACGTGAGTGATAAGAAACTAGTCTCGTCTTATGAATCTCGAATCATATATAATGCTTCTTATCACCCCCAGGCCAATCCCACAGAACGTGTAAACCGTGTAGGGTTCTAAGTGAGTGGATCTGTACGCCTCTCTACTGAAGTCCACGGGGGTTTACTGTTACTTACACCAAATTCATAGTTCATTATATAAATACAATCCACTAATGGAGCCAATGGGTTCATTCTGCAAATGATTTTCTAGCTTTGTGATCAAACATCGAATACCTGAGGCGGGTACAAGGTACATGATTTGCTGTTTCACCATCTTCTCAACAGAGATGGCACACCGGACGTTGTGACAATCAAAGTGTCTTCATATGGTGAATCAAACGGCAGTGACCTATAAAAAGGCATGTTAGGCACCGTAGGCCATCCCTGCTATAATCTATCAATTGTTCGGTGCCTTACTTCGAATGATGAATAAATACCTTGGAGTGGGCCTATTATGGTAGATTCTGCCATAAGTCTAGAATTCTTCTTGCAGTCCAGGTATCTGTGTTTCATTTGGGGTGACATAATGAAATGCCAATGACATGTTCTGTCGAGTCACTCAAACCCACTTTCATGCAAGGGAGTCCGCGGCTACTCATATGTAACTTGAATCTGATTTTCTTTTCACTCGGTAAGGATTTTTTGGAAATAACGATGAGTTATTGAACATTCTTTTTTGGTTCACTATCTTACTTCACTTCTTGGCGAAATCCATCCAATTAAAATTATTTGCATGCTTCTGCTTCTTTGTTGTAGCGAAACAATATTCAAGGCGGGACACAACAAAACTGGGCAAACCCGGCGGCATTTGTCGCGTGCAAACTCCGTCAGTTTTTGCCAGAAAAAATTAAATTCCTGAATTCAAACACGTCTGATATCATAAAGAATCTCGAACACGACCCCAGTTTCATTAAAATTTTACCAAGAAATATTGTTATTTCATTCATTCTATGAAAGAGAGGACATTGGCAGATCAAGATCTTCAGATGATGTGGTGCTGCAAGTTTTTCCGGGTTTTCCTGTAGCAGAAAAATCAAATGCGCCACCGGAATCGATCAAGTCGCCCCGGAGCGCCAATCATTTTTTGGTGTTTCATAAGTTGTATAACTTTCGTTTTCTCATTGCTTGTTATATAAACTCATATAAATAAAAGTTGTCGTTCTTCCTCCTTTCAAATATTTCTCGATGAATGAATCTTTCTTGTAGTATGCATTCACAATTTTTTTCAAATCTGTAACGATATGCAGATGAATCACGACAATAAAACGAAGATTTTATAAATCACTTCTGGAATTTTCAATCAATTGAGAAGGAGAGACAATAAAATTTGTTGATTTCTAGATATATCACAATATTTGGGTTGAGTTGTATTTAATTATTTATGCAATATGTGCAGATAGTAGGTGTATATTGAACGTGGCGTAAATTTCACAAACGAGGCCTTCAGGTGCATTAATCACTTCATAAAGTAGTGGCCAACAAAAATTTTCCACAATTTATCTATGAACCAACACTTTTCGAATAAAAAACTAGATTTTCCACTGAAAAAAAAGTTCATGTGATTTCCGCAGAAATCAAGAAAAAACATTTTTCAGTTACCCTTTCTGAGTTGAAAAATGGTGTTTTCGTAATTCTGTGAATATTATCCGATAAAATCATATTAAGTGGTATATCTGATATGATACAGATCAGAGAAGGAAGTAGCTGTGGAAGGCAAGAAATTCATCAACAATAATACGATGAATTGATTACTTCGATTTGTAATAGCTACTATAGGATGCCATAATTATTCCGTGCAGGGACTTTCATCAACCGTGATTTAGCAGGGTCCTCGTTTCGAACACGTAGCTGATATACATCATAGGCAGTATTGAGTTACGATATTTCTGGGTTCGCGGCTCGAAGTATAATAATTAAGGATTAAATGACTTACCTGTGAGGAATCCTTATTATATGAGAGGCAACGTTCGATCAGACCAACCCTCCACAATGACAAGAATATGTTTTTTGTTTCCCTCCCCTTTCCCGAACAAATTTTTGAAGTTATACCAGAAAAACTCAATGAGGGCCTGCGGGCACGGTGAGTAAGCGATATGATATGAGAGTTGTGTTTTTTTGTTGCAAGAGGTAGTGACTAGTAGTACGAAGACGGCATAACTACAATTTGGTCTAATCGAAAGTGGCTTCTTGTATAATAAGGATTGAATTTCCTCACAGGTAGGTCATTTGATCCTCAATAATTGAGAAATGCGATCACCAACTCCAACACGAGTTTTCGAATATTTGATGCCAATGACAAAAGTCTGTGTATTTGCTGCTATTTTATATAATTGTTATTTTGATGGTGAATATATATCTATCTATCTATCTATCTATATATCTAATGAAACTCATTCCGTTTTTATGTATTTGCGAATTGTTATTACTAGAGCTTTATGACAGTATAACAAACCTGATAACAGTCTTGTCTAATCTGTAGTCTCATTCACTTTCATCAGTGTTGTAAACGTGAAATTGTACTCTTGACGCTGTACATGCAATTATATTCATCGTGGCCCAGCAGCTCTTCTATTGTTCGGGTTCCATCAATTCCAGTAGTATTGTTTCCAAAACTGGATTCGGAAATATTCAAATGTCACAGGGGTCGTTGATTCCATTTACATAAAAATGCTTTGAGAACGTGCTATTTACAGATGTGAGCAAATCGAAAACTGAAAAAACATTGCGGGCGATTAAACGGCTGAATGAATGCAGAGTAAAAGAGGAAATCGCTTCAAAATAGATGAATCCTGTTCATTTTGCCTGAATATTGTTTCCTGCTGGGTGGTATTGGTTTCAACTTCCATTATACATACAAACTTACTATATTGCAAACTGTCAGAAAACTTATAAAATCGTAAGAATCTGAACTGTAACAATGAAACGAAATGTTGATACAAATAAAACATTTTACATCAAGTGTCCATTCCACAAGATATTATATCATATTTAAGAACTGTATGGGCAAGGGAATACTTAGTTGAGCTCCATGTCTATCTCAATAAAGAAATTTATGTTTTGAGTCAATTCCAGAAAACTGATGAGACGAGCTTTTATCATCATAGACGTATTAAACATGAACATAGAGCGTGTGAGGCGGGTGGGAACATTGAAAGCTGCTAATGACAGTATTTCAGGGCTGTTATTTTAACCGCTCAATATTTTATACAAAAGTTTTCATTTCTGCGTTGATGTGGAGATATTGATTTTTCCAAATTTGCTGATCGAACTCTGTTGCAGTCGGGTCCCATGCTATAATTTTTGAAATACAAATATCTGAGAATTTCATTTTGAACCTTTTCAATTTCATGCAGTATAAATACACATTCTGTTAACCGAATTAATTACACATATTCTAATTTTAGTCATACCCAGGAAACATAAAGCAGTTTTATTGTGTTCAAGTTGTTGGAAGCCTTAGTTAGTCTCATTACAAAGCCCACTGATATCTTAGCTGAGGAGATGATATTTCTAATGTGCGAGGCAAATGAATGTAGGTTACACCAAGATCTTCGATTTCTGAAACTCTTGTCAGATTCTCTCCTGCCATGTGTTATACTCATAACTTTGCATTTGCCCGAATTGACATGCAATTCACCAATCTGACTCCATTCATAGACACTGTGCATGTCCTTCAGTAGTCTCGTTCTTAATTTATTCCGTCATATATTCCATAGTTGTCTGCAACTAACAGTTAGTCACAATATATCAGTGCAGACGGAAGTTCATTGATGAGTATAAATAAAAGGTCGCAAGTTGAATCGAACCCTGCGGCACTCCTGAGTATGCATGACATTTTCAAGATGCATTTCCATTATGGCGAACAACAAATCTTCTATATTTCAAATGATTTTTGATTGAATTAACAGAGGCTGTTTATATTTACCTAAAATGTGCACTATTAGCAGATCCGCTCGAAGACGAGCGGAATGTTTATGGCTCATGATGTAGTTTTGATGAAATTAATGCAATAAACTTTTTTATTTTCAGAACGGATTTTATTTCTTACTTGTTGACAAAAACTGTCATTCAACTATTTCATATATAAATACAAAGTGATTTATAATTCTAACAATAAACCCCAACAGAGACCTCGGCGATCCCAAAGTGTGATAGTTCTCTTAACAATACATCATGATCTAGGCCTAGGTAGTGGTTAGCATATCTGCCTATAAAGCGGAAGGCCGGGGTTCGAATCCTCGCCGGGCCACCGTGCTGGGTAATCGCACGTTAAAAGGTAAGGCCTCGTTGATCCATTGCTCGCACAAGTTTAGACTTCTGAGGGTTGACATTCGTCAGCTGGTTAACGAAAACGAACAATTTTAGAAAAAATTTTTAGAACAATTTAGGCGATCGAACACTTCACGAAAATCTGTTGAGACTTCTTCCAGTTTGGATATCTGATCAAATGTCTCGTATGATTTGTTTGCAAAAATATATGAATGAATGGTTATGGATTCATTTGCCATGAACGCATGGTGTTGAGGAATGATATACTTATCAATATTTTGATATATTGAATATAGGGATAATTTTCAATGTAACTTTTTCCTCTAGATTTTTAAATGAAACTTGTAGTTATGTGGTTCGAAATAAAACATTCTGGTATTTTCGACGCTTTTTTTGTTTGAAGTTCGTCATTGCAGTATCGTGGTGTGCATGATACGAGGGAACAGCTATGGGGAAACAATTGTTTTTATTTATAGCGAACTCGTTCATGGATAGGTTTAAGACGGATTCTGAATGGAAACTCAGCTACTTTCCTAGGGTCTGGTTCAGTTATGGTAATGACATTTAAGTCGTGGTGGATACTAGGATAACCGACATTGACATCTGGGAGTATCCTTTCAGCACTGATCAGCAGGTGCAGGAGTATACAATTTACGTTACGAAGTAGAAAAATAACATCTGCCATTTTCAGGTGTATTGATCATAAGGAACAAACAGAATGGAATAGAGATTGGTACTCAAAGAAAAACAAAAACGCGTTCAGGTACGTACCCAACGAAACGATGAGTACAACAATGAAAAGAGAGTGAGTACGCAGTTGAAGTGATTTGTTTCAACCCAGAGATGAGTACTGGTCATGAGGGGATGTCCACAAGGATGGGTCGTGTCACTCCTCCTTTGGAATATAGTCCTGGATACCCTGAATAATCACCTCAACAATAATGGATTCTACGGCAATGGAATTAGTTACTGGTCTGACACCTCTGGGGCCTGTTTCAAGAACGTACAAGTCTTGTAGCTACAAGAGAAACACAAAGAAAGACGATGATAAATAATTGTTTTTTACTCGTTTTTTAACTGTACCTGCATTGTCTTTCTCTTGTAGCTACAAGACTTGTAATTTTATGAAACAGGCTTCTGGGCCTGCACGTCAAGGAGGTTGCGCTAATGGCCATGATTCGATTGCGCACGGCTAGTGTAAGCCCCGAGGTAGGAGTGAATCACAGGTAGTTTTTTCACTATCTTTGATACTGAAGTATATAAATAACTGAACATAGACTTCAGATTTAGTATCATCTTTCGTCTCCCGAAGATAGTAACCTCAAGCAATAAGCGCGTAGGGTGAAAATAATATCAGCTTGGTGTTAGCGTAATTATTGATATCTACAAAAAGTTCACCGGAGAAATTTAATAATGAGAACGCCAAGAAAATGGGCTGGAAAGCTGCTCCATAGTAACAGGAATCATCTGTGAAACGGAGACATTATTTGAATGAAATGCTATTAATGGATCTAGGCAGCTTGGTAAATATTCAATAGTATGTTTCATTCCGGTCCGTGTGTTGATTTTTTATACACCACCACCAAATGGTAATAAAATTTCATATACTTGCAAGAGTTCTATTTTCAATTCAGGGGTATTTTCAACGAATATCAACTACAAATTATCCAATGCTGATTCAAGGAAACATTCCGTGAATCAATATTTCTGAATATATTTTCAAATCATTTTCATTTCATTGCAGATTCAAAATTCATCAGAAGGTTCCGAACATCTACCAAACGAATTCGGCGATTCGAAAATTCAAAATGTGTTCAATAGAGTAACAAAATTCAATCAGAGAAGATTCAGAAGATTCAGAGAGTCTCCAAAATAGTTTCATTAGATTCGAAAATTATTCAATGAATATAAAAAAATAGATAAAAAATATTTTTGAAATAAATGCAGTAATGATGATTCAAAATCAATTGAGTTTCCGAATATTCAATTTTCAATGAATAATATTCGAAATTGATTGATGGAAGATTCGAAATTCGTTGAATAAAGTGGTTTACAATATCTTCAGATCATTTTGAAATTGATATTCAATATACGAGTATGCAATGAATATTCAAAATTCATCAGATAAAATTTGAAATTATCTGCAAAATATTCTCACAAATGAAGAATTGATAAATATTCAATGAAACTGCTTCAAAGAATTATCAAAACATCTTTGAAATGTATCAAAACGAATAATCAACAAATATGCAATGAATATGCAATGAATTATTAAGATGAAGTTTGAAAATAGTTTCAAAATATATGAAGAAATGAAGAATCGATAAATATTCAATGAAGATTCAAAACCGATTCAAAGAAGGATCAAAACATCTCCAAAACATCTTCAAAATATTTCAAAATGCATATCAGACATACATATGGAATGATTATTCGAAATTCATCAGGTAAAGTTTGAAAATGTTCTCAAAATATATTCCAAAATGAAGAACGTATAAATTTTCAATAAAAATTCAAAACTCATATAGAAGAATCAAAACATGTTCAGAATATTTCGAAATTGATATTCAACATATATGAAATCAATATTCGAAATTTATGAGGTGAAATTTGCAAATATTTTCTAATTATGTTCAAAAGATGATGAATATTCAATGCAGATCCAAAACACATTCCTGACACAACCTACTTTGAATTCAGTCTTTCGAGGTCACCTTTCCTGTTCTCTTTACAGTGAACAAAAAGTAATCTCTTTATTTCCGTTAAAAAAAATCCAAGTAGCCGCTTTACGTTTCATTCTCGTTCCATTCTGTTCTGTTATGAGTAAGTTAATGTTATTTCATTCGAAGATGTTTGAAGCATTTTTTGATAATGGAGGTTCAGTTAATTTCTACTTATCTATTTCCCGTCTTTCCATTTTTTTAATGTTTAGATATTCCTATTCTCAATGGCCTTGATGTTTCATCAGTATAAACACTGCCACATATGCAAGGGTTATTATAAGTACAATTTCCGCTGTAAAATCTTTGTTTCGACTCTGTAGGGATGTAGGTAATCGTGTTATTTTTTTAAAGATTTTTCTTACATTCAATCTATCACCTATACGTTCGGTGTTTTCGATAACCTTTGGATATAAGGAACGATCTACGATTTATCTGAGAAATTTGTTGAATATTGATGTTTTCTCTTCGAAACCTATGAATGGTTTCATCAACAAATTCATTAGGATGAGAATTTACTGTGAGTACATTTTTTATGGTTTTTATTTCTCTGTCTAGAATCTCTGGGTTTAATGATATAATTTGTTTTCTGTCATAAAGACTTCTGAATACGCCTTTGGTCTACACAAAGGGGAGAGAACTCAAAAAACTGATTTCAGGACATTTCTGCCTCCTCGAAAACATTCAAACAATATTTAATTCTGAAAATCGAAATCCCACCAGTTACGAACTCAGGTTCGCTGACCAAGCGTCTCACAAGGATAGAGTTACATCCGTTATTCCAGAAATGCGGAGATGCTGGCTCATCAACACCAACATTATAAATATACCCAAATTACATTTTTATTCATTCTGTTTAACGCTGTCATACTGTTTGTTTCTAAAATAAAGTCTTTTTAAAAAATACTTTTCGTATATCGAATACGTAACTGGCGCAGTCGGTAGGATAAGTGCAGTTTTCGTCGGAAATACACGGCATCGTAACCGGTTTCGGACAAGAAAAACGTGAGTTTTCACTCTTGAGCACTTATCGAAACGTTCAGAGACTTCCCGTGTTCCTGTGCACCAAAAAGGGATTGAGTTCACCTGAAGGGCCTTCAGAGGAGTCCTGGCAACGAGAAACGGAAGCAGATAGCCAAGCAGAATCACCAGAAGGAAGAAACGCTTTGGTAAGACCAATTAATCCTGTTTCCTTCCAAAAATTCCTTTTCCCCGTTTAGGAAATTCGGAATTATCAATTTTAATTAGAATAGTAAAGCAATTTATCCTATTAAAATCGAAGACATTTTTTTGAACTCTTTTGATGAGCGAAAATCAATTAATTATAGACGACTCGATAAATAATTTCAATAACTCTTTAATTGTTTCTGAATCTCGATCTGAAATCATGACAACTCCATCAAATTCTACTCAACCTGCCCAACCGGCCAATGCAAATGCCACTTTGAGCATGTTGAAAATGTTTGTCGATACAATACCGAATTACGATGGCGATATGAATACACTGACTAATTTTACATCAGCTTGTGATTTTCTTTTCGAAACGTACGGAAATAATGACGATCCTATTCTAGTGAAATATTTGGTAAGAGTAGTCCAAACAAAATTGGTCAATAGAGCCAAATTACTTGTCGGTTGCAGAAGCGAATTGAACAATTGGATATTGATTAAATCGGCACTTCTTCAATGTTTTGGTGATAAACGAAATCTAGAATGTTTGGAACAAGACCTACTCATGGCCAGACCATATAAAAACGAATCCACATTAGATATTGGCAAGAGGTTACAAATTTTGCGAAGCACTCTTGCACAAAAAATCAATTCATTTCCAATTACTGAACTAGATGCCGCTACCAAATTAATTTATCTGAGGCAATATGATCAAGTTTGTTTGAGAATTTTCATTAGAGGAATACCAGGGCCACTACAAAGCTTAATTCGATTAAAGAATCCAGATTGTTTAGAAACCGCCCTGACCTATATTATAGAGGAAGAAAATTTTCAATACACCCAAAATCTTTTCAGAATGCCAATGATCCCACAAAATTCGAAATACACCAATCGACCACAATTTCTGAGACAAACTAATCAACAAAACCATAGCAATTTTCAGAATTTTCCTTCCATTTTTTTGATAACCAACAGATTCCCCCTCAATCATTTTCGGGAAATTCATTCCCCAGACAACCAATAAACGTTCAGCCACGACCTGTTATTAGAAACTTTCCAACTAATAGACAAGTTTTCGGCCCACCCACCAACGTATTCAAACCTACTGGGAAAGCACCAACAAATCAGCCGATACCTATGTCCACTACATCCCGAAATACATATCAAAGACACGCAAACAACCCCAATACTCACTTCAGGCCCTCTGGTCCAAGAAATTTCACCTCTCAAGAAATTTATCAAATAGACGAAGAACCGTCACAACTTTCAGATAATTCCTTCCCCATGAGCGATACTAACATCCCCGATAACAATGATCTGAGACTAGAAAATGACTATTTTACATACAGCCAATATTTAGACCCTAGTCCTGAAATTGATAATTACGACAATTCCGGAGATTTTCTTGAAAACCCAGAAAATTTTCAACAATCGAGCCATACCAATCCCCAAACTTAGTTACCGAAATGTCTACCGAAACGAATAATAGCTTACCATATATCGAAATTCTTAATCCACCAATGAAACTGCTAATTGATACAGGATGCTATCATTCGATGATGCGACCCTCGATAGCGGAAACATTTTTTCCACAAAACATTTATCATTGCGCAACAAAAATCAAAACGGGCATAGGAGAGAAAGAAGTCAGATTCAAAGCCGATATTAATTCATTTCCAGAATTAAATTCAAATCACGTAATCACATTCATTTCGTTCGATTTCCATTCATTTTTCGATGGAATTTTGGGTCTAGGAGAATTACAAAAAATGAAATTCTCTGTAGATCTGGTCAATAATTGTTTGATTAATGAGAGAGTCAAAATTCCGATGCTGTATAGAAATCCAAATGAAGAAACATACAGTGTTTCAATAAATTCAAACGAAATCGCTTCAGTAGAAGTACCTGTCACTCAATATTCTGACGATGTTTTGATTCCCGAATGCAATTTTCAAAACCTTTATATCCCCGAAACACTAACGACCGCAAAAAAAGGAATGGCACGAACAGAAATTCATAATTATTTAGATGAACCTATTACAATAACCTTTAACGAACCAATAAAAGTTTCTTCTTTTTCTGATAATCATAAAGAAAACTTTCATCTCTTCCATTTCAATACTTCGAATGTTAAAAATACTTCGGAAAAACCAACTGACATAACAAAATTAATTCGTTGTGATCATTTGAATAAAGAAGAAAAGGAAGCTTTAATCCACCTCTGTCGAGAATTCTCAGACATATTTCATAAAGAAAACGAGAAACTAACTTTTACCAACAAAGTCAAACATTCAATAAAAACTCGCGATGAAATTCCTGTACACTCAAAATCGTACAGATATCCATTTATACATAAAGATGAGGTTCGAAAACAAATAAATAAAATGCTGGACGATGGCATTATACGACCAAGTCAGAGCCCTTGGAGCAGCCCCATATGGATCGTCCCCAAAAAATTGGACGCCACTGGTTTACAAAAATGGCGTATAGTTGTCGATTACCGAAAGGTAAACGAAAAGACTATAGATGATCGATATCCACTCCCAAATATCAATGATATTCTGGACAAGTTAGGCCGTTGCCAATATTTTTCAACGTTGGATCTCGCATCTGGGTTCCATCAAATTGAGATGGCCCCTGAGTCCATAGAAAAAATGGCATTTAATGTCGAAAATGGGCATTATAAATATGTCAGAATGCCATTTGGGCTTAAGAACGCCCCAGCAACGTTTCAAAGGGTGATAGACAATGTCCTTAGTGATCTTCAGATCAAGGTTTGCTTGGTATATATGGATGATATCATAATATTTTCAACAAGCCTCGAAGAACACATTTCAAACCTCGAACTAATTTTCAGGAAATTACGCAATTCAAAATTGAAAGTACAAATCGATAAATGCGAATTTCTCAGGAAAGAAGTCGAGTTTTTAGGTCACGTCATAACACCTGAGGGAATTAGACCCAATCCTCGTAAAATTGAGGCAATTCAAAAATTTCCTATTCCTAGTTCGGCCAAAGAAATCAAGTCATTCTTGGGTCTTCTTGGATACTATAGACGTTTCATTAATAATTTTGCAAAATTAACGAAAGCTTTCACGAAATGTCTTAAAAAAGGAGAAAAAATCATACATTCACCAGAGTTCATCAACGCCTTCGAACTCTGCAAAAAGATTCCTTGCAACGACCCGATTTTACAATATCCAAATTTCGATAAACCATTCATACTATCCACGGATGCCTCCAATTTTGCCATTGGTGCCGTTTTAAGCCAAGGTAAAATAGGAAACGACCTCCCAATTGGATATGCTTCAAGAACTTTAAATCCGGCTGAAATTAACTACAGTACGATTGAAAAAGAATTGTTATCAATTGTTTGGGCCACTAAATATTTTCGACCCTACATTTTTGGTAGAAAATTTTTTATTATAACCGATCACCAACCACTCCAGTGGTTGTTTAACCTCAAAGAACCAAATTCTAGATTAGTTAGGTGGAGACTCAAACTTGAGGAATACGACTACCAAATAATTTACAAAAAAGGTTAACATAACACCAATGCTGATGCATTATCAAGAGTAGAGATCAATCAAATCGATAATGAATCAGTACTAGCCAATCCTGGAGATATAGGTGAGGAGATAGACCAATATCTGAACTGTGATCAACCACTGAACGTAACCACAGAGGATTTGGATAATCTTGAACAAGTATTTGATCCCAAAGAATTGCAGAAAAAAAAATCAATATTATCTCAAACATTCAGATAATACCACCCACCCTCAATTCACCACCAGTTGACGATGACGATTAAACTATCCACTCTGCTATAGAAAACCCTATTCTAGAAATACCTATCACCGAGCATTGTATTAATAAATACTCGAGACAAATAATATTCAACCAGAAAGAATCCGGACCATTTTACATTGTTCGAAGCAAACCCTGCGGTACATGACATGGACAAACCGTATTTCTATCCAAGAATTTTGAACGCGAAATTATAGATTTTTTCAAAGATCACGTAGAACCAAATAAATTACACTGCATTTTCGTTCAGAAATCAGAAATTGATCTTATTCGACAATTGAGCACAATACTTCCACAATTTTTCAAAAACCACTCTTATAAATTAACCATTTCAACTCAATTCGTCAGAGACATAACAGATGAGAACAGACAAGAAGAACTTATAAGATACCACCATGAAAAGACCTGCCATCGTGGAATCAATGAAGACCTTCTGGCTCTGAAAAAAGTATATTTTTGGCCCGAAATGAAAAACCATATAACTCGATATATTAATAATTGTGACATATGTCAAGAGGCAAAATACGATAGGAATCCCCCAAAAATTAAATCTGCCCTGACCCCAACACCCACACAACCATTGGAGTCCATCCACATGGACACATTCCAAATAGAAGGTTTAAAATTTCTAACCATCATTGACGTTTTCTCGAGATATGCACAAGCATACTCACTTGAGCCGATTTGCACAGCAATCGTATTTTTGACAGTTTAATGACCTTTATTTCACATCATGGAATACCAAAATCTATAACGTGCGACAGTGGCACCGAATTTAAGACCTCCTTGCTCAAAGAATTCTGCACACTTCATAATATTAAACTTCACTTCACCACCCCTGGAAACTGAAAATCATCTA
>JAVJAQ010004125.1:0-91550 GCA_032362365.1 Zygogramma bicolorata | reverse complement strand
TTCTGTGGCAAGAACGCAATCAGAACTAATTATTTCAAATAACAAATCAAATGTCAGACTGTCGGATCTAACCTCAAAATGAATTTCGGTATTTCGGTCGGTTTGTTGAATAAAACGGTCGGTAAACAAATTTCGGAGCAACTAGGAACACAAGTAACTATCTGCAAGACTGAATCTTCACGAATGAATGAATCGAATGAAATGGATCCCGGTAGTCCTCAGAGTCGGATATTTATACCCGCCGAAAATCTGAAAAGTAGTGGAACTCAAATGACAGAGAGCACTGAGGAATTTCATAAAAACTACAGTCGGTTCGGCCAGTTTCAAATGTTTTTCAATATAAGGTAAATTGAAAAACTCGGTAAAGAATGTGTTTTTATATTAACGGTAGCAAACTAGGCTGATAAGATACCCGAAATGATGAATATTTTACTCGGAAATAATATTTTCGAATTCTTTGAAACATTTCACTTCTCAACAAATTATGAAAACACATTTCTGAATCTTTCCTACCTATTATCCCAAGATTCTATGCAATACATCATTCATTTCAGATAGGTGGAATAATCAAACCTCACTCAATATGGAAAATAGGCCAACCCCAAACGCATGAAAGAAAATACATATCAGATACAAGAATAAACAACAATGAGCAGAAAATCATTCTATGTTACTAAATAATAAGACAAACGGAATAAAAATGAAATGAGTAATCAGAATGTTCACGGATAACATCATTCATTAAAAATAAATCAATAATACTTCTAGCAGTCTATTATATACCATATCGAATAAACCCAAGTGCTGAAACGGAATCTATATACAGCATATATTAGCCGGGTCAGTCGACTTTATTTACAAACCTCATTATTGAAAATAATGACTTCATTACAATCGATAATCAAACCATCAGACTTAGTGAATGCCCTTCAAGAAATATCTCAAACATTAGAAAAAAGTTATCTTCCTATACAACCTAAAATAGCTTCAGTCGCAAAGTATCTCGACTTAATTGAACTTTCAGCATTTCAAACTGATTCAAAAGTTGTCTTCATTTTGAAAATACCACTTGTTGAACCCGAAGTCTACACAATTTATCGACCTTACCCTATTCCTATTCTGGATAATAGAACTGGATTACACCATATACTTCCTACTGATATAAAGTATATTGGAAAAGATGATTTTTCACTGTCATACGTCATTATACCAAAATCCGAAAATTGTAAAACCCTTTTTCATCGTATGAAAATTTGTGAAAAAGTTTTACCTTATCCTATTGACAATAATGCCATTTGTGAGGCTCAAATATTCAGACATCTGATGGAACTACCGAAAGCTTGCAAAACGAATTTGCTATTCGCAAGAGATTATAACGTATATGAAATTTATTTCAATACATGGCTTATAATTCTCTCAGATCCTTCACCTGTAACTATGAATTGTAACAAAGAAGCAAAAACCAATGTTCCGTCTTTAATTTAAATATTATACTTTAGTTAGTAAATTTTATAATTGGGAATCATAATGTCATAATAATGTTGAAATATGATTTATTTTCGGTGTAAATATTTGATATTTTCCATACTATTTATTTTCCTTAGTTAATAGCTCCTTAAAAGGCAGAAACAAATGTTTTTGGGTATACGGGTTTTTTGTTTTGTTTGAACGTTTTTGTTGAACGCGTATAGCGCAGTGGAACGGTATTCGAGCCAATACCAAATCGTGTGTCGAGTGAGTCGAATCGAAAGGTCCACTTCGATGAATTGTTGATTCCGGTAATTACGGCTTTTTCTGCACTTATTTGTGAAAATTGCATCCTTTGAAACTTTCTACACGGTGTGGTGAAACTGGTAGGCCTACCCCTCCAAGCAGCCAAGAAGATCACGGCAGTCTACAGTCCACATAAGAACACGGTAAGGCTATTTTTTACTGTTTCCCTGCACCCGAATTTCTACAAGGCTTTTTTTTGGTTATTTCAAAAAGGGTTCGTCAACATATTGGCCCTTCAGACTCCGGATATTTTGAAAGCGTTTGTTTTTCTGCCTTTTTGAAATAAAATTTGCAATTATCCCAATGGTACTAATTTTTTGAAAAATTCACAAGTGTTTTGATAACTTCGTTGGTACATAGCGAATATATTCTTTCGTTCGTTCGTTCGAGTTGGAAATATTACAATTTGAACCGCCTTTTATGTTTCGTTCGATGCTATTACTTTTATTTTGCGGATAATACAAATATCTCTCGTCTCGTCAACTTTGTTTTGAATACATTTAGTTGACTGCAATATTGCTTTTTTTGTCGAAATCAGTTTGAAGTTGTTATTGTTTTTTGTACTTGTCACTGATTAGATCTTGCTTCGTTACTTTCGCTTTTTTTTTTTTTTGCCGGGTTGATTGGCAGTCAGTGGCGTAACAATTAATAATTAGTTATCATTCAAAAAAGAAAATATTTAAGGAAATTGTTGTTTTCCGTGATAAAAACGCCGGAACCAGCGGTGGACCATTGTTACAGTGTGTTACAGTAATTTAAAATCAGCAGCTTGTTTTCCAACTTGCTTTTAATTTCTACATTACATTTTAGATTCAGTTGAGGTCATTGATACAGGTACATTATTTCGTGAAGTGTGGCAGTTTTTTTTGTCGAATTTGTGAAATTTAAGCACATTCACAGTTGATCAAATACAAATTAGTTATCGCAATTTACTTACTTTAATTACTTGTTTCGTTCACTTTATACTGACATTAGTTGAACACGATGGCGGCAGCCACGGCAGCTAAAATCAAACAGTTTCGTGCTTTGAGAGACACTTGGTCACAGCGTTTGGATGATCTTAAAGAATCTGCCGATTTGGCCGAAACTAATGATAGTATTAAAGAAGAATTCAAAGCTCGATACGAAGATATAAGTATAATATCTACAGAATTTCAAAATAACCATTTGACTCTTACTGGAATTTTGGCAACGCAGGAAGGGGCTGATTTAGATGCCGAGCATGTGATTAGACGGGAATTTGATAGGAAATATTATTCTATCAAAACAAAATATTCTAGATTATTTTTCAACACAGAACCAGTAGCTTCTAATATAAATCCTAATGTGAAATTACCAAAGATTGATATCCCAAAATTCAGTGGAAATTTACAAGAATGGCCAGCCTTTTTGGATTTGTATGAATCACTCATTCATAATAATGGTTTACTTAGTAAAACGGAGAAATTTAGATATCTTTTAACTTCTTTGTCCAAAGGAGCTTTGTCTTGCATCAAATCATTGAAAATAACTGACAGCAATTATGATACTGCCTTTGTTACATTAGTGGATAGATTTCAAAACCCACGTCTTATAGCTAGTACTTATTGGCATGAAATAATAGATTTTCCGAAACTACATACCGAATCGGCAACAGGTTTACGTAATTTACTTGAATGTTTTCATGAAAATCTAGATGGTTTGAAAAATTTGAATCTACCAGTAGAGTCGTGGAGTTTTGTACTATTCCATATATTGATTAAAAAACTTGATCCTACTACTATAAAACTATTTGAAATGAGTTATGCTTCTTCAGACATTCCCACCTATGAAGATCTTGTTACTTTTTTGAAAACTCAGTTTACTGCATTAGAATCGGTTGTGTTATACTCTCAAAAAAATAGTCGAAGTTCATACAATGCTAAATTTAGTTCAAATGTTGAGTTTTCTCGAGACAATAAAAATGAAAAAAAAATCGTTTTTAGTTGCTAACAATCACAAGACTACAGGGATTTGTTTGCTATGTAATTCACCTCATTTAATATATAGATGCCCCTTATTTTTGAATAAAACTCCTACTGATCGGTATAAGTTGGTCAAACAAAAGGGTTTGTGTTTGAATTGTTTACATCCGTCACATCGCTCTTCTGAGTGTAGAGTTCAAGAAACTTGTCGTGTTTGCCATCATAAGCATCATAGTTTGATTCATTTTACAGGCAGCACTTCTGAACCGAGTGCTGAACCAAGTAGTTCGGGTTCAAATTCGGCGATTTCACAAGAAAGTGGTACTTCTAATAATACTTCGAATGTAGCTTCCAATCATTTGAATGTTCTTTTTGGTTCTGTTAAAAATAATACAATAGCCTTATTAGCCACCGCAGTAGCTGAAATCAAGGACAAATACGACATTGTTCACAGGGTTAGGGTATTAATTGATGGTGGTAGTCAAGTTAGTTTGATGACTTCTTCATGCGCTAATCGTTTGAAATTCTCTCGGTCTCGTTTGTCAGTAGTTGTTAGTGGAATTGGGCAGTCTGCACTGGAAGCTAAATCAGGAGTTACATTTCAGCTTCGACCTGTAGCAAGAGAGTTCCCAGTAGTCAGCGTAGAAGCTGTAGTCATACCAAAAATCACCTCACATATGCCAAGTTCTCATTTTTCTTTCGATGATTGGGCTCATTTGAAAGATATTCAGTTGGCCGATCCTCACTTTAATATTCCTAGTGGAGTGGATATTTTGTTGGGAGCGGAGTTGATTTCCGACATTCTGCGTAGCGGCCAAGTTCGTGGAGATCCTGATCAGCCAATGGCTATGGAAACAATATTTGGCTGGGTAGTTACTGGTAAAATATGTCTTCAGCCTTCTACATTAAAATACTCATTTTTAACACATGGTCAAACTTCATCGTTAGAATTTACTTTGAAGAAATTTTGGGAATTGGAAGAAGTTCCTCATTCGACTTGCCTGGATCAAGATGAACAAAAGTGTGAAGATTTTTTTTTTGCTTCGCATTATCGTGATCCATCTGGAAGATATATCGTATACTTACCTTTCAAGGAAGAAGCACCTTCTTTTCTCGAAACTCGTTCGATGGCGTTAAGGCGATTTTTTGGTTTGGAACGTCGATTATTACAAGATAAGAAATTGTATTTGGCTTATTCATCCTTCATGAAGGATTATTTGGAAAATGGACACATGACATAAATGGTAGTTTGCCGAAAGATCCAAGTAAGGTTTATTATATTCCTCATCATGGAGTACAAAAGCCTGATAGTACCTCAACAAAGTTACGTGTCGTTTTTGACGCATCTGCTTCACCCCCTGGTGGTAAATCTTTGAATGAAAAATTATGGATTGGACCAAAGCTACAACAGGATTTAGTTAGTATTTTACTTCGTTTTAGGATACATCCTTTTGTGATAACAGCTGATATTCGACAAATGTATTTGCAAATACTCGTTGCTCCAGAACAACGGGATTACCAGCGGATTGTGTGGCGTTTCGATCCCAATGGTCAAGTTGATGAATATCAGTTGAATACTGTGACTTTTGGAGTTGCAAGCTCGCCCTATTTAGCTATTCGAACTCTGTTGCAGCTTGCCAAGGACGAAGGCCATAATTTTCCTAATGCAGCCAAAATTTTGAGTTCGGATATATATGTCGATGATTTGGTCACTGGAGGAGAGTCTCTAGAATTTGTCAGGTCTCTTCAAAATGAGATGATTGGTCTGTTGAAAAGAGGGGGCTTTGAGCTCAGAAAATGGTCGAGCAATCGTGCAGAACTTTTGAATAGTTTTCCCGTAGATTTTCGACATCAATCTTCGCTATCGTTCGACAGTGAGGATAATTCTGCAATTAAGATTTTGGGTCTGCAATGGCGACCAACTTTGGATACATTTTCATATAGCGGTGAAATCATTGAACGGACTTGTTCAAAAAGAAATATTTTGTCAGATTTGGCACGGATATTTGATCCGTTGGGGTTTTTGGGACCTGTTACATTTTTCGCAAAATATTTTATGCAGCTGTTATGGACATTGGGATTACAATGGGATGAGGAACCTCCATTGGATATCAAGTCTCGTTGGATAGAGTTCAAACGTGACTTACCTTCTTTATCGTCATTAAGTATACCTCGATATATTCTTGGAAGAAACATCAATAATATTCAACTACATGGGTTTGCAGATGCATCAGAAAGGGGTTTTGCTGCTGTAATCTACATTCGATGGTCAAGTGCTAATGGCCAAGCACAGACCAATTTGTTGATCTCTAAATCGAAGGTTGCTCCCCTAAAGCGTATATCTATTCCGCGATTGGAATTATGCGCTGCAGTTCTGTTAGCTGAATTGATGTATTTTGTGATACATACTTACGATACAACTATTTGTTTTCAAAATATTTTTGCATGGTCTGACTCTTTGGTTGCTTTGAAATGGATTAGATCGTCTCCTCATCGTTGGCAGACGTTCGTTAGCAATAGAGTTACCAAAATTCAAGATCAAATTGAGCCCAGTTGTTGGCACCATGTGAAAGGAGTAGACAATCCTGCGGATTGTGCCTCTCGTGGTTTATCTGCCACAGAATTGGCAGGGCACCAACTGTGGTGGAAGGGCCCATCGTGGCTTACGGATTCATTGGAATCGTGGCCTATGGTAGAACCGGAACTCGCTAATTTGGGTTGTCTTAAGGAAGAGGAAAGGACAATTTCGTTGACAGGGTTTATTTCGTTAGATTCTGTAGATAATCTTATTGAAAAATTTTCGTCTTTGCTTAAGATTCAAAGAATAATTTGCTATGTTTTTCGGTTTTTCCATTACAAAAAAACTAAAAATAAAACTTTTGATGTTTTTAGTCAGCAGGAATTGCGTAGATCACTTCTCATTCTTGTTAAAAGAGTACAATATAAGGTTTTTGCTGAGCTGATAGACAGTTTGGCACATAAAAAACCCATTTCCAAAGCATTTCGAAAATTGTCACCGTTTCTTGATGAAACTGGATTACTGAGGGTGGGCGGTAGATTGGTTAACGCTCGTATTCCTTATGATAATAAGCATCCCATTCTACTCCCTCAGAAACATAGACTCGTTGAACTTCTGATAAATGAATATCATCAGAAGCACCTTCATCTCGGTGTCCAAAATTTACGATTTCTTATTTCAGAGAACTTTTGGATTTTGAATGCCAAAAATGCTATTAGATCAGTTATATCGAGATGTATTCGCTGTTTTAGGGTTCGTCCTAATTCATTAACCCCTTTTATGGGCAATCTTCCGGCTAGTAGAGTTTCACAAGTGAAACCTTTCTCGATTGTTGGGGTGGACTTTGCTGGCCCCCTGAATATTACCTTATCAAAGGCCCGTGGTTGTAAGAGTCAGAAAGCCTATATATGTGTATTTGTGTGTTTCGCTACTAGGGCCATTCATCTGGAATTAGTTTCCGACTTGTCGTCAGATGCATTTCTGGCGGCTTTACGTAGATTCCTAGGTAGAAGAGGTCGCCTATCGGTGATAAACAGTGACTGTGGTACCAATTTTGTGGGGGCAAACAGATTGCTGAAGGAGATGTTTCAACAAGCTGTAGATGTCGAACATATTGAATGGAAGTTTAATCCACCTTCCAGCCCTCATTTTGGAGGTTTGCATGAAGCTGGGGTAAAGTCCGTCAAAGGACATTTGATCAGGGTCATTGGCGAACAAATCCTTACTTTCGAAGAGATGTATACGATTCTTGTACAGATTGAAGCCCTCTTGAATTCTAGACCTTTAACTGAAATGAGTTCAGATCCAAATGATTTACGAGCTTTAACCCCAGGACACTTTTTAACAATGGAGCCACTGTCTGTTTTACCTGATCCTGATGTTTCGAATCTGCCAATAAATCGTTTATCTAGGTGGCAGCTCTTGCAAAAAATCCACCAGGATTTCTGGAAGAGGTGGCATCTAGAGTATTTGAATACTTTAATTCATCGTAAAAAATGGACTGATCACCAACCCCCATTGGCTGTAGGTAAACTGGTCCTTATTAAAGATGAATTGCAACCCCCCATGCGGTGGCGCTTAGGGCGTGTACGAGAGATATTTTTCGGAACAGATGGCATCGGACGTGTTGCTTCTGTTAAAACGGCTCTAGGAATAGTCCGTAGGCCAGTTATTAAACTATGTCCACTTCCCACGGATTAAAATGCACTCGTGTTTTTCGACTGCATTTTGGTGGGCGGTATGTTCCGTCTTTAATTTAAATATTATACTTTAGTTAGTAAATTTTATAATTGGGAATCATAATGTCATAATAATGTTGAAATATGATTTATTTTCGGTGTAAATATTTGATATTTTCCATACTATTTATTTTCCTTAGTTAATAGCTCCTTAAAAGGCAGAAACAAATGTTTTTGGGTATACGGGTTTTTTGTTTTGTTTGAACGTTTTTGTTGAACGCGTATAGCGCAGTGGAACGGTATTCGAGCCAATACCAAATCGTGTGTCGAGTGAGTCGAATCGAAAGGTCCACTTCGATGAATTGTTGATTCCGGTAATTACGGCTTTTTCTGCACTTATTTGTGAAAATTGCATCCTTTGAAACTTTCTACACGGTGTGGTGAAACTGGTAGGCCTACCCCTCCAAGCAGCCAAGAAGATCACGGCAGTCTACAGTCCACATAAGAACACGGTAAGGCTATTTTTTTTTCAAAAAGGGTTCGTCAACAACCAAAATCATTGAAACAAATACCTACTATTTTGAAAATGAATGAAAATTGTTATGCATTCATTGGAAGTAGAGGAGTTCATGCAAAGAAGTTCCCATTGATTGAGAAAAATATAACATACAAAATTCATAAATCTTGATACCTCTCCACTGTTGTTTAGGACTTCCTGAAAAAATTGATTTTCCAAAACTGAAACCTCTGAAATTTAACATAATTGATGTTGATGATTTAAATACAGCCCAATATAAATTGAATGAATATTCAGATCAACTTGAAAATTAATAAATGAACATTTCGTTACAAAACATATGTCATGGTTCACTTATTACTATTGCCTTAATAATTTTTCTTCTTGTATTATATTGTTTTTGCAAATGTAAAAATAAGAGAAAATTGACAATCGTGACATCAAGAAACGATGATCCACCCTCACCGCCAAGAACTAGGAACAAGTTCCGAGCCCTTTCAAAATTCTTCCCAAGAAGACGGCCCAGTTACCAAATTGGAGAACCTGTCGAAGAAGAAGAAATTGAACTCAACCCGAGTTTCAGTAAAAACCATGCCTGAAAAGTTGCTGCAGCATATAGCATCAACTTTTTCATAAAAAGGGGAGTTGTTATATGAAAAAGTACAATGGCTCTTTATCCAGAAGTACGTCGTAGGAATTGCGCAGTTATACCGCATGTCCTACTTTTAACCTTGGATTCAGCATATCCAGCAGACCTTGGACCACCATTCCAGGAACTCAGAACAAAGGAAGCTAAGTGGGGAAAATCTATAAAAGAAGAGGATTCCAGAGCTCCAGTGTTCATTTGATTTTGACAAAAACAAATGTATCCAATTTTGAAATAAATGTTTTAATCATTTTTTTTTAAAACATCTCATAGCAAATTGAGATATAACATGCATTTGATTTGTTTGGGTACTGTTAGAAAACTCTTATATCTGTGGCGTTTCGATACAAAATCTGGCAGTAAATTAACTCAAAGAGATATATCAAGAATTTCACTATCCTTAGAAACACAAAGGAAAAACATACCTAATGAATTTTCAAGGAAACCTAGAACACTTTCTGAAGTGAAGCGTTGGAAAGCAACAAAATTTCGACAGTTTCGTTTTTTACCGGTCCTGTGATTTTGAGATCAATTTTACCATCAGATAATTACATAAATTTTATGTCTTTGTTTGTGGGAACTCTTATTTTGACAAATTCTAAATACATTTCCAATGATTTTAGGATAATGCTGATACTATGACGGAATGTTTTGTGGATAGTTTCCAAATTTCATATGGACCTCAAAATGTATCTCATAATATACATAATATGCTTCACATAGCTGATGAAATTGCTGGGGAAATTGGACAGCTTCAGTGCATTTCCATTCGAAAATAAACTTCAACAGTTGAAACGTGTTCGTTATACGTAAATCTTCTTTGACATAACCATAACCTAATAGACTATTTACCGCGTTAAAAACATTTTTTGTGGTGTTCGTTTCCAGTAATTTTTCATTTTGTGTCTAGAACTGTTTCGGAACTGCACCGAGCAGATTTTTTGTATATAAGTTGAGTTTCTCCTAGATCAGGACTGAGCTAGAAAAAGAGGTAAACCAAAAAGAAACAGGCATAAATACAGGTGAAAGATAAACAACTGGGCATATTAACAATTTGAAAATTTATAACAATATTCTACAAAACAATTTTACATTTCTAACAATATTTTAGGACTGATTTTTATTTTATTTCCTTATAATTGCTACTTCAAACTTTCGGCAAATTCTCAGTATACAGTGTCACACATAAAGTTCGCGACATATGGAATTTTTTTTATTAATAGATATAATAAAAATTTGGCTTGGCAGTTAGTTTGTGCTTAAAAAATTAGTAAAAAACAGCCTCTTTCCTTTGGTCATGTGATACTCTAAACCTGTCAAATTTGACATTTTTTTCGAAAATCCTCAAAAAATCAGTTTTTTTTTGGAAATTTCGAAAAATGCCAAAGAGAAAAAGTGCTCAGTTTCCAATTTTATACCTTTGCTCGAAATTTGGACTCTTTACTGTCACTTCGACTTTTTTCCAATTTTTTTAATTTTTCGAATCTTTCGCTCTATCGATTCGAACGAAACATGATTCAAATTTCATAATTTTGATGAATACGAGACTTCAATGTCATATCTTGCCCAGAATATACCCGCATTGGCCTGTTACCAGAAAAAGAAATGAATACACCTCCAGAAATTCGTCTTTGTTGTTGCAAAGTTCATCTAGTTTTTTCATTTCATTGTTAAACTGATTCGGTTTTTCCATGTATGGACGTAAATATGTCAGTAATCGAATAAACGAATTCCTCTTCATTCTTATTACACTCGTATTTCTTTTTTTAATAGATTTTTATCCAGTTTGATTATTTTTCTGACCAATAATTCAGTTACAAACTAACCCGAAATATCATACTTTTCTGTAAACTAAACATTGACCTACAGTTTCAAAACTATTCAAAAGACTTTGGTTCTAGCGATTTGTACTAAACATGATATAAAATTTCGTGATTGTACCTAAACATTACAAGACTAATGCAACATGTCGGGAAGAAAATAGTAGGTACTGATCAAATCGAAATAAAATTTTCCCTCAGTAGGCTTTTGAAACAAATTTTTAGTTTTGGTTAATGTCAAATTATTGCTTTCAATAAATCGAGTTGTTTTGTGTACATATTTTCGTACATTTATACACAAATAAGTTTTATGTACAATGTTATCCACGCAAGACAAAGTGGAAATCGTTCTTTTATGTGGTGAGAATGTGCCATATCGAGATGTTGCTTGTATTTTCAATCGCCGGCATCCAGGAAGAAATATTCACTTCAGTACCGTGGGAAGGATATTGAAAACATTCAAAGAAACTGGCTCTGTGGACAATCGTTTCAAGAAACCACATAATCCAATAAAGTATAATGAAGAAGAACAACTCAATGTTTGTTTGAGCGTTGTTGAAAACGGAAAAACTAATATTAGGAGTATTAGTGAAGATACAGGGGTTGGCAGAGAAACTGTGAGAAGAATTTTGCACAAAAATAAATTCCATCCCTATAAGCCAAAGTTCATACACACTCTTAAAGCAAGAGATTTCGATATTCGAGTAGGATTTTCCTTTTGGTTCCAAGGTGAGAGAGAAAATGATATCGCATTTCCCTACAGGATTTTATGGACAGACGAGGCAACTTTCACGTCGAACGGAACAGTTAGTTCCCAAAATTGTCGCTGGTGGTCCAACACTAATCCAAATTTTGTAATAGAATGCCGTGACCAATATTCATTCAAGACAAATGTGTGGTGTGGGTTATTACATAACCAAATAATTGGACCATATTTTTTTAGAGAAAATTTGAACGCAGCCATGTACAGAAATTTCATTATGAATCAGTTGTCTGAAGTTTTGGATAATCTGCCTCTAAGTTGTTGTATATTGAAACAACATTTGAATAATTAGTTTTTAATTATTAAAAGACCTTACAAGACGAGCACATGGTTTTTTCTAAATGAGCTCCAAGAGATGACATTACCGACTACTTGTCTTACAATTTGACAAGTGACAAACAAAAAGGCCGTGGCTAAAGTGACGTTACCTTAAATACTAAATAAGGTAAATAGTACCATATCTAACATTCTCTCTCTTCTTTGAAGATGAAGATACATTTATAGATCCAATCGAACAATCGGTTTACTTATTCTACCTGAACAAGGACTGTATATAACATAGGATAGCCAGATCCCTATACCAGCAACGTTGTCGTGCGTGAACCGCGTCCCCACTACTTTATGACATCACCGCGGACCCGTAGCCGTTGGAATATCGTGGTGTGTGACTGTGAACGCGATGAGACACGTTGTTAAGTGACGGTTTTTGTGTTTATACTTCTTCGTGCATCTAGTAAATGAAATAATTTTTTTACAATAAACATGTCAGGACGTCATTGCGCTGTTTTTGGTTGTAACAACTGCCGTGTGTCCACAAAACTTACCGGAAAAGACATTGTTTACCACAACTTTCCTAAAGCAAATGATTTCGTATCGGGTACTGTACGAAAAGAATGGATAAGACGCATGTAATAGCACCTCTAATGGCACAGTAACTCAAAGTAGTAGCAGTGGAAGTTCGTTTTCAACATCTGACATTTCAGGAACTTCCGATACAAAATTACCAGAAACTACAGATGATGCTTTTGAGTAGATTGCTGGTTTTATAGCAAAGAAATTTAAAACGACTCATCCACAACTAGGTGATTTTACTTATAAGATTAAATCTGATTTTTCTCCCAATATACCATCATGGGTACAGCTGCTTTCATTTGGCGGTCTTATCAAACCCTCAAGTGAATTTTTAAATAAAATTAAACAGTAGAACAAGTACTTTGAAATTTACCATGGCGACAACAAACTAAGAAAAGAGCCAATGGTTGTCAAAAAATTATCTTTAAAAATTAAAAAAAGAGAGAGTTTACCTTTTGATACAATCAAACTCTTCTATAAACTGAGGACTGTTATTCGTATAAATTATTTAAACACAAAACAGTTTTTAGACAGTCAGTTAAAAAGGGCAGGTAAACGCAAGATTTGCAGTACCCCAAATTCTGACGTGAAACGAAAATTAGCTAAAAAAATGAAAAAAACTATTATGTAATAATTCTTAAAATATTTATTTATATTTTTAATGTTTAAAAATAATCATTACATAGTAATAGGTATGTAAATGTAGTTAACTTCTACAATTTATTTTTCAATAACAAAGAACGTAAGTTAAAGTAAGCACCCATTAAGAATTTTATTCAATTGTTCTTTTCTAATGTAGTTTTTGTTCTATTCTCGTGAATAAAGTTTGTACTTCCTTTAAAAAACTTTACTACATTAATTTCTCAATGTGTATTGATTAAATGAACGAAAAATGTCCCAAAAGTAAAACAAAAAATATAAAATCTAATATTCGCTCCGTATGTGTAATGGAGATCGGTCCGCGGTGACGTCACCGAGCGCTACTCGACTGGCGAAAATCTGTAGTCATCCAGCTATCCTATGTTATATACGGTCCTTGCTACCTGAACGAGTAATTTTAGAAGAAACTTTGGGAGAATCAGGTTGTTTTACTGTTTGTTTGGTATTAGCAGATTGGCATCCATTATTTGATACCTTAGACTGATCATTTGACGCTTCCACAGTTTTTTCTAAATTTTCGGTTTCTATATTGACAGGAATATTACAATTATTTGGCATAGGAAGATAATTTGATTCAGATACCGCTGTGATACCTACAGATGGTACATCTTTGAAATTTTCATTATCATTAGCTCTATTAGTAACATTAGAATTCTTATCCTCACTATACAGTTGGGACCGTAAATCATTACAATGTGTATGTTTAACTACATCATTAATTTGAACTAAGTAAGTTGTAGGGCTCATAACTTTCAAAATTTTACCTTTTTCCCATAAGTTTAATTGTACATTTTTCACATAAACATTTTCAAAAACAGAATAGAGTTTAGTTTTTCTTTCAGTTAGGATGCTATCATTCTTCAAGAATTGTCCTCCACCCAATGATGGTTTCAACAGATCAAAACGTGTTCTGGGTCTGAATTTGAATAAAGATTGCCCAGGAGACATGTCAGTCATACGCGAAGGGGTATTTCTGTATGTGAATAAGAAATCGGATAGACGGCTCACAATGGTGGTTTTATTTATCTGTTTTCCACGATCATGAAAAAGGGATTTTTCTAAGCTTTTCTTTACTGTTTGTACTGCTCTTTCTGCTAAGCCATTACTTTGAGGATGATACGGTGGGCTCTTTACTGCTTTGATGCCGTTGGCTTGACAAAATAAATTAAATTCTTTAGAAGAGAATGGTGGACCATTGTCTGAGACTAATTCCACAGGTAAATCAAAAGTAGCGAATATGTCTTTCAGTTTTAAAATGGTTTCATTAGCATTAATACCATTATCCATTAATTTAACTTCTATCCATTTGGACTTTTGATCAATTAGTATGAGGAAAGTGAACTGAAATTTATGAAAAAAGTCAATATGTACTCTAAAAAAATTATTAGGTGCAGTAGGCCAAGGTAGAAGAGTACCGCTACTAGAAAAGTTTTGTGTTTGTTGACAAATATCGCATGAACCGATAAATTTTTCGATATCTTCGTTAACTCCAGGCCACCAGCAATACGACCGCATTAACATTTTTGTTCTTACTACACCCAGATGTTGTTCGTGAAAAAGTTTTAAAACATCTTCCTGTAGGGACTTAGGTATAATGACTTTATTTCCAGCTAAGACACAACCATGTTCTACTGATAATTCATGTTTCTTCCGAAAGTATGGTTTTAAGTTCTGTTTTACTATTCATTGGTAAGCGCGATAAACCATCGGCATTTGCTATTAGTTTACCTTTTTTATATTCAATTTCGTAGTCATAAGCTGACAATGTAATAGCCCAACGAGTGATACGTGCAGCTGCAGTAACAGGGATACTTTTATTCTTGCCAAAAATGAATTGCAATGGTTGACGGTCAGTCAATAATGTAAATTTTCTACGAAAGATGTATTTATGGAATTTTTTCAGTGCAAATATTAGAGCTAAACCTTCTCGTTCCAAATTTGAGTATTTTTTTTCTGCCTCACTTAGTGTAGATGATGCAAAAATTACAGGTTTTTCTTCTCCATTTATTTTGTGGCTTGAAACTGCGCCAACACCGTATCCACTTGAATCACAAGTAATTACTATAGGAAATCTGGGATCAAAATATGTAAGGACAGAGTTTGATGTTAGGAGTTTTTTACTTAATTGAAAAGTTTCCTCACATTCATCATTCCATATAAAGTTTTGATCGGATTTGCACATATCATACAAAGGTTTCAATCTTGCAGATATCATAGGAATAAACTTTCCATAATAGTTGAGTAGCCCCAAATGAGATTTAAGCTGAGTTAAATCTCTTGGTGGTGGTGCTTGTTTGATGCATTCTATCTTTCTGGATGTTGGATGAATGCCATTAGAATCAATAAGATGACCCAGAAATTGCACATTGTTTTTGAAAAACAGGCATTTTTTTTATTAACCTTTACATTGTATTTATTTAAACGGTTGAATACCTTCAAAACATTTCCATAACACTCTTCTAAGGTATTTCCATGCACCAAGATATCATCTAGGTAACATTTAGTCTTCGGTAGACCTGCTAGAATAGTTTCCATTACAGACTGGAAAATACCAGGTGCTGAACTGATACCGTATGTTAAGCAATTATAACGAAACAAGCCTTAATGTGTGTTGATAGTGAAAAGTTCTTTGGATTTGTCACCAATTCTCAATTGTTGAAATGCTCCTTTTAAATCAATAACTGTAAAATGCTTGCTACCACCCAAACTCGCGAAAATATCCTCAGGTAAGGGTAGTACACAATGATCATTATCAATGACCTTATTCAAGGTTTTTTTGAAATCGACACACACTCTGATATGAGAGATTTTTGACAGAACACCTGAATTGACCATTTTTACTAGCTCTTGTTCAACTTTGGGTTTAAGAGAATACGCCATTTCATAAGCTCTATGGAATATGGGAGTAACTCCTTCTTTCAAAGTTATTTCTGCTTTAAAATCTTTAATAAAAGAATTGGGACTTTCCTCAAACACATTAGCAAATTTTACTTGTATTTCTTCGACTAAGTTTTCAATATGACTTTGGACTTGTTGATTTTTATCTGACTGACTTGGACAACTTTGTGACTTTGGGATGACTTGACTTCTTGACTCAGAACAATTGACTTCAAAACTCGTTTGATCAGATTGATTAACCATGTTTTCTGACTGTACTATGACATTGACATCTAATATATTTTTCCAATCTGGATTTAGGACTGACAACCAATTCCTACCTAATAGTGGAATAAACTTATTACTACTGTCTAGAACAACTAAGGGTAGCTCAAATAATTTATTATCATATGTGACATGTACCCTTATTTGACCTAAGATGGACACATTCTGACCTGTAACAACCTTAAGTTTAAATGTTACTGGTTCTAATACTAAGTTATTGAAATTATCTTTATAGTCTCGGTGGTCTCGGTAGTGTAGTGGTTAGCATATCTGCCTATCAAGCGGAAGGCCGGGGTTCGAATCCTCGCCGGTCCACCGTGCTGGGTAATCGCACGTTAAAAGGTAAGGCCTCGTTGATCCATTGCTCGCACAAGTTTCGACTTCTGAGGGTTGACGTTCGTCAGCTGGTTAACGGAAACGAACAATTTTAGAACAGTCATCAACGTGAATAACGGATTTACATGCTCCCGAATCTACTTCCATTATAATGCTTTTTTCATCAATAAGCAAATTCACTCTCAAACTTCCATTTTTGACCTCAGAATTTAAGTGATATACTTCACCCACTTGTAGAAATCCCAGCTCCAAGGAATCCTCCATCTCGTTTTCCTCTTGACAATCACCATCATGTTCCTCATCTATACCATGGACTTCGTTTCGACAAAGAGTTGACTTTGCGGTGTGTCCCATTTGTTGACATGAAAAACATTTCCAGTTGATGGCAGGGCATTTACTGTCATCAAAGTGAACTCTCAAGCAACGTTTACACTTCTTTTTGTTTGACAATTGACTATTTGGTTTGGGACTATGACTTGGTTTATGACTATTGGAATTTGGACCCTCATACTTTTTTCTATGTGAGAATTTTTGGACACAAATTTTGTGTACACCTACATTAGACTCATGACCCATGACTTTAATTTGTCCCTCTGCTAGTTCCATACTAGCAGCTATTTGGAAGGCTTTTGAATATGTCAAGTTATCTTCAGTTAGCAGTTTCCTTTTGATATTTTCTGAACGTAATCCACAAACGAATCTATCCCGGAGTGCTTCTTCTAAAAAACTTCCAAATCCACAATGCTTGGTCAAATTTTTTAAACTTGCTGCATAAGATCTAACATCTTCATTACCCTGGACAGCTGTGTAAAACTTGTATCTCTCTGCTATTACTAACCGTCTGGGACTGAAATGGTTGGTTAGCTCATTTTTTAGATCCTCAAAACTCTTAGTGCTAGGCAAACTTGGTGCTACTAAGTCTTTCAGGACTCCATAGGCTTCGCTTCCAATGAAGGTAAGGAGGTATGATACTTTCTTCTCTGCAGCAACTTCATTAACATTGAATAACTGTTCTAACCTTTCTAGGTATGCAGTTATATCTTGATCCTTGCTGTAAGGTTCTATTGTGCCAATAAAAGACATTTTTTATTGCACAAGACTCGACTTTCTTGACTATGTCCGACCTTGACTATTGGTATTGAACTCGACTTATTGACACGCAGACTCGACCGTTCTCGTCGCCAATTATGTTGTATATTGAAACAACATTTGAATAATTAGTTTTTAATTATTAAAAGACCTTACAAGACGAGCACATGGTTTTTTCTAAATGAGCTCCAAGAGATGACATTACCGACTACTTGTCTTACAATTTGACAAGTGACAAACAAAAAGGCCGTGGCTAAAGTGACGTTACCTTAAATACTAAATAAGGTAAATAGTACCATATCTAACATAAGTGTTAGACGAAATTTGTGGTATCAGCTTGACGGGGCACCGATCCACCAAACGGTAGAAGTGAAACAGTGTCTCATCAGTCAGATGTTTAGGGGCAAAGTGATAGGACGAGATTGGGAAGATTATTGGCCACCAAGATCACCGGACTTATCTCCGATGGACTTTTTTCTATGGGGTTATCTGAAACAAAAAGTGTATAAGCACAGACCATTTGCAAACAAAGAACATTTGGAGAATACCATTCGGGAGTGTTGTTCTAACATAAATCCCCTATTTATTAAAAATGCCACCAAGTCTGTGAATGAAAGGACTATAATTTGTATAGAACGGGAAGGACGGCATACTGAATGATGAATTCGGGTTCTTTATAAGATTATTGAGATAAATCAATGAATGTCATGATGTTTTGTTGTGAATTTGGTTATAGTTATTTTGTTTTAATGTTATTTACACACCTAATGGTGAAAATAAAAAATATAAGATTCATGAAATTAACTCAAGAAGCGTTATTATTTGCTCGATAACTACATCTAACAGTTTACATCCAACAGTCACACTGTTGGGTGTAAACTGCATCAAAATATTTGGAACTCATCTGCAGCTAATGGGATACAAGTCTGCTAAAAAAAGAATACGAGTGTAATAAGAATAAAGAGAAATACGTTTTTTCGATTACTGAGCATGGTATGTTATTGAAGTCTCGTATTCATCAAAATTATGAAATTTGAATCATGCCAAGTCAAATTTTCATTATATCTATTAATAAAAAAAACTTCCATATGTCGCGAACTTTATGTGTGACACTGTATAAAAAAATAATAAAAATAAACAAGTGTGAATGAAAATAAGAGTATATATATATATGATGCGTTGTTTTTTCGGGTTTCATTCCGTGTTCTGTGGTTTGGATCCTCTGAAGGATAATTCTCACAACGTTTCGGCAAAGTCTCATTTGCCATCTTCTAGGTGATGTCTTGAGTTTCGATCTCCGAACTATATATATATATATATATATATATATAATCCATTCCAGGCGCAGATCAACCGGAAGTTCCAGCCAGCACATTTCGGACCGCGGAAGCCTTATATATATATATATATATATATATATATATATATATATATATATATATATATATATATATATATATATATATATTCCATGAACAAAAAAACAGATTTAAATGGTCTTAGCAAAATTTACACCTTCTTGATAAAGTATGAGAAGGATAAGAAAAAATCACCCTCTATTTCGACTTTTCCACCGTAATCTAGAAGTGAAATTATATCATATGTCTAAATTCATTCAAACGTCACTTTCATATTTTCATGTTCAATTTTTGCCTCTTTTATTATTCAATCTCACGTTAGTAAGTAACCATTCCATTATATTATCATATGATAAATTGTTATATATTATAGACGTCCTGAGGAAGGCAATAAAGATTGCCGAAAGCTTGACGAATAACAAAGAGTTTTCTTTGTGATATAGCCCAACACAACTGACTGCAACCCCAAAAGTTCCACTACATATATATATATATATATATATATATATATATATATATAACAAAACTGTAGTTTTTTTGGGTGAACAGCAGAACGGAAGTGTACTCTTATAACACCAGTTTTTCCAATATTTCGATAATGTTTATTACCATCTTCAGTTTTAGTACAAGATATAGACCAGAACAGTCTTACAGGAAAGTTTACAAACAGGTTAGGAACCAAACTTTTAAATTTTGAAATTAATTGTAATCATAAACTTCTTTTTAAAACTCAGCAGAGCTTGGAACTGCTAAAGAGTGAGATAATTCAGCTATCTAACGAGTTGATCTTCACAGAATTTGCTGGAAGATAAAAAATTAAATTCAAAAGGTTTTTTCACAAAATCAAGCATAAAAATATGAATAAATTTAACAATCATTTTCAATCCTTTTCACGATCCAAATTGTCTGTTCAACCGGACTGGATCAAAAATTTGTCAGGCATTGATATTCCAGAGGATATATCAGATTTTCTGGCTCTAGGCCCAAAATTCAGCATAGAACCCATAGTAGATAGCACATTTTCCATTAAAAACCTCTTAGCCGATGTTGACATGATTACCTCTACGGTTACTGATGATTTTGCTAGAAATTCTCTAATAGCAAGGTCTACAAACATAATTACTAATTTCATTAATTCTTCCAAACATTCCTACAATTTCTTTCAGCATCTTTTTTACAAAACCAAACGGTTTTTGAAATCTAATCCAAATTTAATTGTAACTAAATCTGACAAAGGAAACGTAACTGTAATTCTTAATAGAGATCAATATATTCAATTATCCACAGACCTTATTGAAAACTGTCATTCTTATTCATTAGTACATAGAGATCCCACTTTACAAGTACAGAGGAATTGTAATGAATTAATTAAAAAATTATTAACTTATAATCAGATAGATGATCAAACAAAAAAGAAACTGACTACCTACAACGGTATTCTTTCAAAATTTTATGCACTTCCAAAAATTCACAAACCTGTGTTGGCAGTGAGACCAATTATTGCCTCAATTGGTACTCCGACAGAAAAATTAGCAGCTTTTCTGACCAACATTTTGACTAAAGCTTATGAAATTGATAATGATTATTATATTAAAGATTCTTTTGATGTTTTTACCAAATTTAATAATATGAAGTTACCTGATAATTATGTCATTGCCAGTTTGGATTTTATTTCACTTTTCAGCAATGTATACCTAGATGCTTGCTTAAGATCAATAGACAAGAAATGACATTGCTCAAATTTGTAACATACAAAAAAATACTTTTTTTGAACTTATAACTTTACTATTTAATAATGCTTAGGTACTTCTCTTTTTTAATGAAAAAATTCACAAACAAACTTTCGGTACCCCTATGGGTGCAAAAATCAGCCCTATTTTGGCAGCTTATGTGATGGATGACCTGCTGGACATGGTCCTGCAAGTCCTACCTTTCAACCTTTTTTTCATAAAAAAATATGTTGATGATATCATTTTGGCCCTCCCAAGGGATGGAATATCTGAGATAGTGGATATCTTCAATAGTTACGACCCCTTCATCCAGTTTACCATCGAAACGGAAAACGAAGAACATTGGGTTCCGTTCCTTGATACCAAATTTATCAGAACTTCTGATAACAGAATACTTATTGATTGGTATCGCAAACCTGTCAGTTCTGGCAGATTCCTCAATTATTTGTCATACCATAGACAATCAATAAAAGTGAACTTGGTCCGTCAGATGAAGAATCGTATTATCCAGATTTCCGATCCCTCCTTCCATATAGTGCAAGCGCTGCGAAACATTCCGTTTGAAAAAACCGATGACCTCATTCTGATTGATGATTTGAGTCAAGAAAGACCTAATCAATGATATTGTGGAGGTTGCTGGACGGAATTATGGTCCAGATTTTTTTTTCGGTCCCATAATAGTTTTCGCTTCCATCGCTCTGTATCTGCGAAAAAATAAGTGTTATTGACTATTAACACCTGGTTTAGGTAAGGTATGGAGAGAAACGGCATGTTCTAATTCAATACAGATTTAATAAAAAAAAGTGGTTTACCTATTAATAAGTAGTGAAAAATTCATTCGGTTAGTTTTGACAATTATTGCCGATGCATTTGCAAAGCGAAATACAATTGATTTCGCTTTTTCTACAAGTGCAAAACATTGTCAGGCATTCAGCATTATATTTGCAAAGCCTGATCAAAGAATTTGGCATAGGTGGTTTTGCCATTTGCACCGGGAACTTTCCATCTCGTCTTTCATAGCCAAATTGGAGTAAGTTCGGAGGCCCATGTATTGCAGCCCTTAAGCAATGTAAATACAAAACATCAAAAGTTCTTATTATTTCAGATACATTAAAATTGAATCCCAGCTTGAAAGATATTTTTTGGCTGATCCTTCAAACCAAATCCCTCAAAAACTACTATTCGATAGCTCATGCTAAAAGTGGATGTTGAGTACGAAAACATCGGAATCTGCACAATTTATAAAAACTTGTTCAATTCCTTCACGAACAGCAACAAAAGTATGGCTGAAAATCCTTCAAACTACTTCTGGAGAGATGAATGAACATATTTCGACGGAGAAAGGTTTCATTTTCTTTTTAATTATTAATGTAATAGTTCATTAATAATGTTACGAAATTTTCTAGCGCCAGCCTTGTCGCTCGTAAACGCAGAATAATATGAATCTAACAATTCGGAAGACCTATTACCTTGGAGCTTGAAGATTTTTTGGAGTCTTCATATCCACCTGTAATGGCCAGCTGGGATTTTGGTTGGAGGACTTGATATAACTATTTGTAGTCAGTTTCAATTAGTTTCGGTTTAGCAGTGTCTGAGGTGTTCTTTTTTTTTAAATGATTTATTCAACGTCGGCCTGTTTTCCCTACCAAGGCCAATCATCGACTCCGGTGACCACATTTTCCCCAACCGGAAATTTTGCCGAACACTCTGGTATTCCAACCAGAGGTAGGGATCCTTTACGAGTCCAACAACCATGGACTCAGGACCGCCGGCTTTACGTCTCCTCCAAAGGACAGCAATTCCTCAATATATCTTGTGTTCATTGATATATTGCCTGCGAGCTATGATATAATACTTTGCTGCAGTTTTATGAGCTTTCGACGCGGTCTTTCCCTGCTGCTTAGCTTCAGATATCGAATGACTAGTCAACATGGAGAGCTAGGCCATGCCCGTGAGGTATTCTTTTCATCGATCTTTTGTTGATTAACTATCATGATTGTAACGGTCACAGAATCTTCGCCACTCAATGTCCCCTTGAAAGTCATTGTCACAGTGTCTAAGATTTTTCAACTAACATATGTTTCCATTTAGTTAGGTAGGTGGTGAATGAATTCGGTTAGAGCTGTATGTTGCGGTGTCTTTCTGTTCGTTACACTGATATACAGGGTGTTTCAGAATTCGACGGACAAACTTATACCACGTCATTCCTCTTGCAAAATGATGAAAAATGAGGTAGGACATGTGTGTCCGGAAATGAGCCGTTTCAGAAATACAGGGCGTTGAAGTTGCAAAATAAAAAGACCCTTTTCGTCGTAGCTCCCGGACTAACAGGAATAAATTAATGAAACTCAGCAAATCGATTACGAGCTAGAATGTGCTTCCTCCAGTGGTATGTTTGCTTCAGTATCAGTAGCCAGTGGCGTTCCAGCGGGGTAATAGCTTATATTTCCCCCCTTATTTTTTACGCCACTGACTTTATATCCACAACCGTCTTTTTTTTGAATTCCTTGATCAATTTTACGTAAAAACCAAATAAACATTCACTATGAAAAAACCAGTAGTTTTCGAGAAAAATTGAGTTGAACTGATACGTGCATTCTTATATGGGAATATTAATAATCGAGTAAAATAATCGAAATTCCAAAACCGAAATTATTTGAACTCTTTCATCATTCTACCATTCATTGTGTGCTTGACAAATTATTCACTTCGGCAACATATTGCGGATTGTCTACCATTATACCAACTTTTTTTGCAGATATGTTGTGAGCCCGCAGACCTACTGAATGGCTTTACCTCGAGATTTATTTTTTAATAAAATGTTCCATCCAAACGATTTTCAAAGACAACTACGAATAGTTGGCAAAACTGAACTCAGAATGTTTTATCGAATTATCTTTTCTCACTGGGTAAAAATCCAAGTTTTATCGATTAACCAAAATACCATTACTTGTTTCAACCTTAGCCATCTACAATGTTTCCTGGGCATATCTATTATAGTTTTGTTAGATAACTGTACCGATATTCTCGAGTTCTTCAGCCACTGGTTGAATAGTTTCAGAATACATTCACGTGACTTATAACAATCTTTGATCCACCTAAGCATTGAGGATTACTTTATTCATTGACAACAATAAATTTGTTAGGGGGCTGTGGAAATGAAATGAGATTCGTATGACACTTCCAAGTTAACTTAGCTGTCAGAAAGTGTTTGATTGTGTATTTCGTATAATAAAAATGAATTTTACATTCGAAGAGTTAGCGGACATGCACCTTATTTATGGAAAATCGGGACGAAATGGAAGGTTGGCACAAAGAATGTATCGTGAAAATTTTCCTGGAAGAAATAGAATTCCTAATTTCAAAACGTTCGAAAACGTGGACAGAAGACTCAGGGAAACAGGAAGTTTTTTAATTACCAGAAGGAATGCAGGTATACAGAGAACTGTAAGAAATTATATCACAGAAGAGGAGATATTGAACTATGCTGCTGAACATCCGTCTGAAAGTAGTAGATCTATAGCTAGAGTGCTGCATGTGTCTTCATCATCTGTTTGGAGGACTTTGCATGAACAGCAGTTATACCCATATCGACTGAGAAAAGTTCAGGCACTGAAACCAGAGGACTATCCAGATCGAATTGAATTTTCTCGATGGTTTTTAAGTATGTGGAGAAATAATCCGGAATTTATCAAGCAAGTGTTATACACTGATGAGGCAAAATTCACAAGGGAAGGTATTTTCAATTCTCGCAATAGCCATATTTGGGCCGAGGAAAATCCTTTTGCTATTCATCCTCATGGCCATCAAACAAAATTTTCATTGAATGTTTGGGCAGGAATAGTAGAAAACCGTTTAGTTGGTCCTTATCTTTTACCAGATAATTTGAATGGGGACAATTATAGCACTTTCTTGGGAGAAGTATTGCCTGAATTGTTAGAAGATGTTCCTCTGAATATCCGGAATGGAATGTGGTTTCAGCACGACGGTGCTTCTGTTCATTTTTCGTTAGCTGCTAGAGAGTACCTAAATCGGAAATTCGGTGACAATTGGATTGGTCGAGGTGGACCCCACAAATGGCCTGCCAGATCACCAGATTTGAATCTTGTTGACTATTTTCTTTGGGGTCATATGAAGTCACTGGTTTATGAAACAGAACCAAACAGCCAAGAAGCATTAGTCGCCCGCATTCAAGCTGCATCGATAACGATTGCCGAAAATTTAGAATCATTTGAAAAAGTGCGATTTTCTATGTTGCGCCGTTGCAGATCGTGTATAAGTGTTGACGGAAAAAATTTCGAACAATTACCCTATTGATTATTCATCAGATGTTCTCATTATTATTCAAAAGCACATTTGAATTTTCAATGTAAATTTCAAAAAGAAATTCGTGTTTATGACTCACTGTTCTAGAATTTCAACAGTATTGTTTCTTATCACATTATCTAAAATATGTGTAGAGAAGGTATATTTTGAACATGATATTTCTACTCAAAGATGAATTATGAGTACCGACATCCAACTAAGAGTTATGTAATTAGCTGTAAATAGACAACTTCCATTTCTTCATTTATTTAAAAAACTTCATTTACTGACTAGAGTTAGCGAAGATCTTATCAGATGGTTATTCAAATAACTTGACTTCTTCCAAATACATTTCTTTTTTTCAGGCGTATAATTAGAGTCTACTGGTAAAATTTTGTTTTTCGGCTTCATCTGTGAAAATTTGAAAACACTGTATACTTTGAGAATGTTTTTCATTTTCTTATTAATGAATATTCTTCAAGATATTTACGATTCTACAAAGAGAAGTGTGATTTCACGAATGGGAAAGACAGGATAATTGTGAACAAAACATAATTTTCCCAAAATCGAGAATAATGGTGTTATTGTAGGATTATTGGAGCCTAACTCAGTCGAGATTCCGAATGATCGCAAATTTTATTTGGGGTCACTTTTTTTCAGATCACAAAGTCACTCGAAGATCTGAGAACAATGAAAACATTTCAACAATGAAATCTATTGACAAGCACGAAAATAAGCCTCAAGAGTTATGATTTGTCATTACAATATGCTAAACATAACAAAAATTGGTACGATGATAGAAAACCCACAATAATTACCATCACTTGCAAGCGCTAAATTAATGGTAAAATCATAAAAGAGTTCAAATAATTTCGGTTTTGGAATTTCGATTATTTTACTCGATTATTAATATTCCCATATAAGAATGCACGTATCAGTTCAACTCAATTTTTCTCGAAAACTACTGGTTTTTTCATAGTGAATGTTTTTTGGTTTTTACGTAAAATTGATCAAGGAATTCAAAAAAAAGACGGTTGTGGATATAAAGTCAGTGGCGTAAAAAATAAGGGGGGAAATATAAGCTATTACCCCGCTGGAACGCCACTGGCTACTGATACTGAAGCAAACATACCACTGGAGGAAGCACATTCTAGCTCGTAATCGATTTGCTGAGTTTCATTAATTTATTCCTGTTAGTCCGGGAGCTACGACGAAAAGGGTCTTTTTATTTTGCAACTTCAACGCCCTGTATTTCTGAAACGGCTCATTTCCGGACACACATGTCCTACCTCATTTTTCATCATTTTGCAAGAGGAATGACGTGGTATAAGTTTGTCCGTCGAATTCTGAAACACCCTGTATATCACTTAACACCGCTAATTGCCTGACAATTTTAGATTTTGACTGCCTAATGAGGCTTGTATGAAAGTCTTCCATTTCGGCGTGAATGTGCATTTCTTCGCGGCATCTTCTATAAGAATTTCATCACACAACTTTTCCTCTGGTTCAGTAGTGGATAGTTCCTTCCGTAATTCCTTAGCACACATGACGATTTTGCTGCAGTCTAGCCGACGTACACGTTCAGCTATTTCCTTAATGAACTTGCTGCCATGAAAACCGAAGAAGATTGCTTCCTCTCAGTAAGATATGAGAATAAAACCTTGTCACCAAATTTATCAATCAGCATCACTTTGAGATCACGATCAGAACTACATCATCTACTTCAGCGAGTACAGTCATGCGTTGAGCCAAGTATGTCATTTCAAAAGCGGTCGTCGAAACACCGTCTTTTATATCCGCCATTAATTTGTCAAAAGCAGCCAGTAACTGTATTTGTGATATTTGTTGTTGGTCGACCTCTTTCGTTACTAGAAGATATTGGTAATGAAACGTAATTTCTTTAACACGACGTATGATATTGGAAGTTTCTGCAAACAAATCTTCCGGTGTTTCGTATAACAAATTTTTGTGAAAATTTCATAGAATTATCAACGCATTGAAAAACAGCAAAGCTGCTGAAATTTCAGTTGAAAGATGACTTTTTTTTATTTTGGTTTTCGTCGTATACCACATATGGAACATCATGAGTCACTCTACGAATCGCTGTTGCTTCTTTTTGATTTGCAGGTCAGTTGATGATCCAGCTACGCCCTGTGTTGTTGATGAAGCTCTTTCTTCCAGCTTCCTATGTAGTAACGACGACGAATTTTTTCTTCGCTGATATAGCTGGCCATGCAACTTTTATACCACCAGAAGTGTTCTTCATCAGCATTTGGATCAAACAACTTCTCAAATTTGTCTGAAATTTCGTCTTTGCGTCGTCTTGCTGCATTTGAATAGTTTCTTTCGGTTCATTCACCAGTTCAGCATGATTTTTCGTTCGCCTTTTTTTTTAATCTAATAATTGTAGCGATATTTATTCACTTTAAAGAAAGTTATCCCAAAATTCGAAGCACTGCTATTTTAAATATTGGAAAATGTATCTGTTATAATAATGGATGAAGTTCAGCTATAACTGAAGTCACAAAAACTGTTGAGAAAAGCGCGGCCCGCTCCAAAACTCGAGAGAAGGTATGTGACGCTGGGAAGGAGATTTATAATAAAACTGACAACGGGCTTTTCTGGCAACTTTCAGTTCCAGGTTTGGAAGGATCTTGCAAAAACATTCCAGTCGAGACATAGCGGTCAATGGTTTTTGCATTCTATACAACATTTTATTTCAACAACTACAGCGATGGAATCGAAAATTCCTATTATAGGACCGAAAAAAAAAACTGGACCATAATTCCGTCCGGCAACCTCCACAATATTATTAATTGAGTCTTTCTTAACTCAAATCATCAATCAGAATGGGGTCATCGGTTTTTTCAAACGGAATGTTTCGCAGCGCCCGCTCTAATAACAAAAATTTTAATATTTTACATCAGTTTTTTATCAATAACTCCTATCCAGATCCTCTTTTAAAAAAGATCTTGTTCAGCACGTCTCCCCATGACCTCAATTCTAATAACAATCTCCAATCTCACACTGTTACAAATGAGACCAATCCGCCTCAGATTTTCTTCACCTCTTTGCCTTTCATTTGTGAAGTCACTCCCAAACTGACAAGAATTTTTAGAGACATTAATGTAAAAATCGCACATAAAACTTTACTTACATTTAATAATCTGTTCTCCAAACTCAAAGATAAAACTCCCTTTCTGCTTCAATCGAAATTGGTTTATTCAATTCCTTGCCATAACTGCGATAACGAATATATTGGTCAAACTTGCAGATCTCTTAAAGATCGAATTTCATCACATAAAAGCGATAGTAGGTTACATCCTGAAAGATGTGCCCTGAGTAACCATGTTTACAAAGATGGACATATCATGGATTACAATTCAACAAAAATTCTTAGTATTGAACAAAATGAGTCTAAGCGGTTGTTCTTGGAAATGGCGTTTATCTCTCAATCAACATCTTGCCTTAACAGAAGAACTGATATCAAACACCTCAGTGGAATCTATGCATATCTACTTGATATTGAAAAAAATTTTTGACATTTTGCAAACAACAATAATTCTACTAATCTAAATTAAAAATTATTATTTTTATATTTTTTAAATTTGTTTTAAAATAGTTTTCACATAATAACTACAATCTTTCCTCAATCCATTCTGATTTAATGTTAACATCCTTCAATTTCAAAAAAATCAATAATATTGATTACTATAAATTCAATTCCGAACAGATGGTAGCAGTGTTCTCTCACTCTGGCGTCGTTCCATCCTGGCAGATGTCTCTTCACACACCTGTTTCTAGATGTTCCATACTTCATGTCAACTCTGTCATTTCAAACTTCATTGTCAATGTCATTCATAATTCATATTCAACCGTTAAAGTTCGACTTTTATGTGTATTCACCTGTTGAATATGCAACTATATTTTTTTAATCCTGTTAATATTTTAATATCGTTTCAAACGATTTACTTGGTGTGAAATTTTAATATTGGACTGTGAACATATTTTTCGTCTGTGACATGTTAATTCACTTTACCAACGTTTTTGATACGACTAACCTCAAATACAGTAAGGTTCTTGTTACTGTTTATTTGATGTGATAACTTAAAATAATAATTTGTAGCTTTTTCCTGAAGATGGTAATAAACATTATCGAAATATTGGAAAAACTGGTGTTATAAGAGTACACTTCCGTTTTGCTGCTCACCCAAAAAAACTACAGTTTTGTTCTTAACTGGTCAGCAAAGACTTCCCCTCTAATAATACATATATATATATATACATAATTGATGAAAGTTACCTTGTCACCTCGATAAAGGACACTCAAACAGCGTTGTCACCTAATGTATAACGTTGACACCTCCAATTTAGGAGGTGACAACGTTTCTCCTTGGTTTTTCGCCCAGATAGGTTCTGGGGATTCTAAGGATCATTATTATATCAAAAACTTGTCCGGAGGTTTCAAGTAGTGGAACCACAATCCATACATTGTCGAGATCGATTCCGATGTCGTCGACAAAATATTGTTGATAAGCGGTCGGTCACATTCGTCACAATAATGAATGTAACTTGAAAACAATGACTTCAATTATCAAATTTTCGTGATATTTCTTGTTTTGAAAACATCAATCTTGACGAAATGAGCAATTTCTGTCAAAGATTTGTAAAAATGTACTCTGAAGGTTCCATTGAATTGTTTACCTGAAAATTACTAGTGTATAACTGCAAATTGCAAAAAATTATTTGGGATACTGCTGGTTCTTGAGATGTGGCAAAACTTATACTAGCCCTTTCAGTCACCGCGTCCATTTCAATGGACATTAATTTTCTATATTTTTCATAAATTGAACATCCTTTATTTTCAAAGAGTAACTCCGTCCATGTATATTGAGATGCATCTAGTTGACATGAAACGCGCGTAGCGCCATCCAGTAACAAAAGGCCAAACTTTGCATGCGTTATTAGAAATTCAGTTTTCGTGCTGTCAGAAGTACCGGCTCACAGTTTCGCGCGAAAATACAATAAAAGTCGGATTTTTGTAAAATGAAGTGTTTTATATCACTGCTGGTAAGTATAAACTACAATACAGTTGGTTTTCATGAAAAATGAGAAAAAATTCATAAGTATACTTTTGTATCAAACCGTTGAATGTGTATGTCCATCATGATGGACATAATGACTAAAGTCAAAAAAGCTATCTTAAATATTAACGATTTCCGCAGAAGAAAAACATTCAGTTTCCTGTTCCAGATAATATTATACGCAATGAATTTACTTTCAACCGGTGAACCAAAGAAATGGAAGCGGCCTCTGACCGAAGAGGAGCTTTTAGATCATCTAATGAATGATGATGATTCGGAAATAATGAGCTTATCGGAGAGGAAGATCTAGACGATAATATTTTCGAACCTGATGATATTATAAATGAACAAGAGATAATAGAAAGCGAAAATGATGATCAAATAAGTCAACCAGAAGTAAATGAAAATTACCAAGTTATACAACCAGCTGGGAATGAGACTAGCAACCAAAAAAGATGTGAAGTGATTGAAAATATAGACGAAGAAGAGATAGTGAGGAGAAGAAAAGGATTTTATAAACTTCATAATTTCACCGATAAAAAGAATATCACATAGAAAAACAGTGTACAGTATCAAACACATTTTTTGGGGCACTTCTGTCCCCTCTTGTAAAATTTCTATTAGTCATCATGTCCATCAGAATGGACATGTTATATATCACAAAAAAAACATAAGAACGAAAAGAAATCTGATGAAAGTTCAATAAAATTGCCCTATCATTCCTTGCACTCAATTTCTGAATTTTCTGATATTTAAAAAAAAGTGGTGACTGAAAGGGCTAGTTTGAAGTTGAAATAATCATCGAGAGTAAAAATGTAATTCATCCGATGAAGATATTAGCTATACATATTTTGAGTGCAAGAGAACATAAAAAGCAGAGACTAAGGAATTTTATCATTGAAAGAGTTCACCTTCGTAATACCCACGATCCATTTGACTTGTATGATTTGGAATTTGTGAAAAGATTCAGACACACCAAACATGTAAGTCATCAGGAGTCCGGTCCTTATCGACAAGCTGTTATTTTGTCTCACATCAGTTCCTGATATTATTTCGAAATCCTTCGTTTTCAAACTGTTGAAAAAGTCCAGCTCACATTCCAATTGAAATACAACTTGCACTATATTCGACTGTAAGTACAGTTCAAATAGTATAACAACATATTCGAGTGAAATACAGTCCAAATCTCAGCACTCAGCATAGGTGGCGTCATCGTCCATAGATATTCTAATAAGTCCGCTCACTCTCAGCAGCGACCCAAATCATCACCGTCCGTCCTCGCGCGTCCCTTGCCTGGCCGGTCGGTCGTCAGTTCCCGTCTGACGGGAGAGCCAGTTTAACAGAGTGTCTCCGATTGAACAGTTCGCATCGTTCCGGCCAGTTATACTTAGTGCGTGAAACAAACATTCTATTGGAACTTTTATTCTTGTAGCTATTCGAACATTTTTTAAAGAGGAAAGAAAGTTACGAATTCTCTGGAATTTATTTTTGGTTGGAGGCTTACTATCTCCTCCGTTTTGAATCTATGGAAAATAATGAAAATTATAAATTTTTATTGACGCCTAATCTCAACCAGGATTGTCTCGAGAGTTACTTTGGTCAAATCAGAAATGCTTGTGGAAACGCTAGTAATCCAACTGCCATTCAGTTTACCAGAGCATTTAAAAAACTTTTTGCAATAGGATATTTTCACGAGACAAAAGGCAGCTATTTTATGGAAGACAGTAGCGATATTTTGCTTAATATAACATCGGAGTCATTGAAAAATATTGAAAGTTTTCAGGAAAAAAATTACGAATATATTTCTCCAATTATAAAAAAAGAATCAACCGATTATAGGAATTTGATATCAGAGGAGGGAAATGCACTGGTCTATGTTGCTGGATATTCTTTACGTAGATGTCTCTTTGAACATTCTTGTCATATTTGTTTGGAATATTGTTCATCATCCGAAAGAGACAAGTCTACTTCATTTTGTGAGCTCAAAGCTTACAAAGGTAGTAAAAATATATTTGGTGGCTCAACAGTCCCTCCCAATGATTTTTCGAAGTATTTAATACAATTAGATAATATTTTTTTTTCGGATTTTGATGATTACTGCATACATGATGGTGTAGGAAACATATTTTTAAAAAAATATTCCAATGTAGAATTCACCCATCCATGTAGCAATTTTCCCAAAGACTATTAACTTTCATTGTTTACAAGAGTTCGCATTTATTACACAATCAAATTTGCAAACAGGCAAATAAGATCTCAATGTTTAAATAAACAACATCCGAAACTAAAAATTTTGGAAAATTTGTAAATATTTGAAATATTAGATGTCGTTTTTTGACCTTAGTAGATTTATTTAGCTGGGGGATGGTTGGGGTTAGGTCGAATAACTGGAACCACTAATATCGTTTTCGACGTTTCGACTTTTATAAAGTCATCCTCAGGGCATTACAAAGTTGCAGTAAATCAGATATAAATACACACATACAGGTGAAAAATTATTAAAATTTGCGACTAGAATCACTTCTGCGAATGAGAGGTCAAGATTGAGTAAATTTGGTACAATTCAATTGACAGTAAAAATGTAAAAAGAGACATGAACAACAATTTCAAAAATGTAGGAAACGGTAGAACCCAATCTCTGGTTTCTTGTCTATTAGAATAAAAATAAAAGGACATTTACATAAAAATTCCCAGTTTTTGATACTGAAATATACAGAAGTATATTTCTGACCGACGAAAAGTTCACTGTGTTAGCGACCGTTGAAAATAAAATTAGGAACTCACTTACTTCCTGCACTCAAATAGAGTTTTGATTTATGTATATATATATATATTTGATCGGCTAGGCTTCCGCGGCTAGAAATGTGCTGGCTGGAACTTCCGGTTGATCCGCGTCTGGAATGATTTACTTGTCTACGTTTCGGCTCCCATTTCGGAGCCATTTTCAAGACTTAGTGACCTTGCGTCTAGGTCTGAGTTTTCTTACTAGCTGGCTATCATCACTGGAGATCGAGGATTGAAGGTTGGTGGGATTTAAGGGTTCATTAGTAATTATCGCAGGATCAGAGATCGGACGGTCGATGGGAGGTTCGAACGGATATATTAGTTTCAGTTATTCGACCTAACTCCAACCAACCCCCAGCTAAATATTTGAAATGTGTCTAAATATATATGCCAAAGTACTGAATAGATTATAATTATACTATTAGGGTATACTCAAGAAAACAACAAATCACCATTCAATTAGGTAATATGTAAATAAAGATTATTCATCTTCATTTTTTCTTTATTGTGGAGTCCCTTTATAAGTATCTCACTTTTTTACCTGCCCATAATTTAAGAAATCAGGTGATTCATGCCAGTTATTACAACGAAATATTCCTCAATTTATTGTTATTAGAATCTCATATTATATAATCATCTCAATGAAAGATCATACACAAACATAAATAATATATAATGAATATGATCAACACTTGACGCCTGACCCTCCGTAGACACACTTTCGAGTAAACATATTGTTCGCGCTGCTGACTGACCCTCGTATAACGTATTTCTGCTAGTAGCCCGCATGACTTACGACCGCTCGAAAAAAAAGCGGCATATTTTACCCACATCAAAGGAGTTACCAGACTTATTAGAATATCTATGGACGATGGTGGCGTTATGCATCGGTCACCTTTGATGCCAGGGCCGTATCAAGGAGTTGGCTTGACAAATTGAAATGTCACAAATGAATCCGTTGCCAGGGACCTCTGACTACAGAGGATCTCTGAATGAAAACCCTACGAATAGAACCTACTCATCTGCACTGACCCAAAATCAGTTTCCTTCCAAAGAGCAAGCCATTCTATTTACAGCAATAGATGGAATACCACTTCAAGAATACCTCATTCAAGTGGGAAGTATGATAAATCCTAAAAACATATTGTTCGCCTCACGACTGTCGAATAACAGAATTTGTATGTACCTATCAAATAAAGAAATGGTCGATACATTTATGAGTGAATATGGTACCATCGAGTTAACAGAAGAAATTGTTAGAGCTCGGCGACTAGTGACCCCCGCTGAAAGACTGGTTCTATCCAATGTCAGTCCTACCATTCCACATGATGTTCTTCAACAGGAATCACAGATGATTGGTCTTACCCTGCTTTCCTCAATTACCTTCATGAGAATCAGTACTCCAAATCCAGACTATAATCATATATTGAGTTTCAGAAGACAGGTATACATAAGCACTCCAGAAGGTCCAATCCCTGAGTCCTTAGTAGTATCCTTCGACTCAACATCCTATCGCATCTTCTTATCTCAAGATACTCTCACTTGCTTCAACTTCAGGAAGGTCGGACATATTGCATCTCAGTGCAAAACTACCAAAAACAACCTTTTGAAACATAATAGAGTTGAACCGTCCCAGAGTCCAACGGTACCTCCGACAGTATCCCAAACATACGACAACAACGAACCCAGGCATTCATCTTCCCTAACAACTTCAGAACCACTAGATACCTCGACTACAAATACCAATGAGCGACCTGTAGAAGATATATTAACGCCGACAGACGAAAATAAAGAAAACCATGAGCAGAAAGTACAACACGATCCCTTCGCCAAACCGTCAGAAAATATACGTTCAAAAAAACCTAAAATGAATAAGCAAATAGGAGATTTATTCAAACCGCAGCAGAAACGTTCATCAGACAACGATCCCCTCCATTCGTCCTGAAATATGAACAAATCATCGATATGTTCGATAACGCATATGGATCTGCTGAACCAGTAAGCATCATAAAAAACTATACAAATAACCTCTTAGAAGTTGTGAATATGCTCACAGAAATATACCCACACTTACAACAGAGAAATATTAAAACAAGATGCACCAAACTGAGAAAGAAAATACTCAAATATGTAGGGGACACGACTGATTCCACTGACGGCATGATCTCGGATATCGAGAGTGACTCTTCCCAGGATACAACGTACTGAACCTTCATTTATTCAAAAATTGCATTCACTTATTATCATACAATATTACAATGGAACATAAATGGTTTATTCAACAACTTACCAATGCTACAACTGGTTCTCAGTGAACATAAATCTGATATTATATGCCTACAGGAGACACATCTGAAGAATGACAAACCTCATAATCTCAAAAACTATAAATCTTTCTTCAGAAACAGACCTAACCAGCAGAGGGCTCGTGGGGGTGTTGCCATATTTGTTCATGAGAAATTACAAACTGAATACCTTTGACATAGTTACAACACTAGAAGCTATCGCGATTACACTAGAGGGAAATACCAGGATCAATATGTGCAACATATATATCTCCCACCCAATGAAGCAGTCTGTCAACAGGATCTTTTTCAATTGATTGACCAAATACCACACCCTAGAATAATTGTTGGAGATTTCAATGGGCATAACATTTTGTGGGGCTCCTCAACTACAAATCCAAGAGGCCAGCTCATGGAGAAACTTATCAACTATAATAATTTCTCCCTACTTAATGATGGAAGCGGAACTCGTTTTGATACCCACACAGGCGAATATTCCGTTCTAGACCTCACCTTATGTGACCCCACCCTCAATCCCTATTTGAGTTGGGAAGTTTTACCATTCAATTACAATAGTGATCACAGTCCCATATTGATTCGAAACCACAATAAAGAACCACAACTACAGGACTATAATCCCAAATGGAAACTCACTTCTGCTGACTGGGAACTATTCCCAGCTACAGTAGAAAGGTGCATGAAAACATGCGAAATTAATGGAAATATCAATCTGACCCTAGAGAAATTTACTCAGGTGATCTTACAAGGGGCTGACATTGCTATAGGAAAGACATCATTCAATCCCAATAAACACAACCCGGTACCTTTGTGGAACGACGAATGTAAAGAAGCCATTAAAGAAAATAAAAAAGCTTTCAATAAATATAAAAGGTGTAAAACGATAGAGAACATGATGGAGTTCAACATATTCGACAACACATTCATTTCAAATAAAAAAGACATCGCAGAAAATTTTGTAGAAATGTACAGGAAAAATTCATACTCAACAAATTAGGATGATACATTTCTGATAAAAAAAAGGGCCCAAGAAAAAATAGATATACCTGTTATCGTTGATGATGAAGACCTGATGAATTTCCCAATAAGCCTAGATGAATATGAAGATTCCCTCTCAAGTTTCCGAAATACGAACCTACCATTTGGTTGATGCGATTCAATAAAAAAAATGTAAGTCATCAATTCATTGATAAATTTCCACCTTGTGTAACCATGTCGCTACAAACTCTATTGATCCAAGAACAAGGGTTTTGGTGGCTCTTTTTCATTTTTGCTACAGGTAGCTATCAAAGGTTTGTTGAAGAAAGTCATAATGTATCCATAAGTCAGCAATCTGTGTCGATGTGCATAAGGAAAGTTTCAGCACTGATAACTTTGCATTTGAGCACAACAGTTGCCGCCACCTTCAAATTTTCGACTTACCGCAGAACCTCATTTTGATCATGCGATACACGTGTTATGGTCTTCACGCGCTTCGTTTTCACTTACTTCTTTAGGTAAGGGGTCTTAGACGTCGGCACCGAGTCGCAAAGAAGTCTTGATGATGGCTCCAAAGTAGGAGCCGAAACGTCGAGAGAACGATTCCAGGCGCGGTTCAACCGGAAGTTATATATGTATAATTTTGGGTGGTTTTATAATGTCGTTTGAAAAATTACCTGTAATGACTGTGATAAGGTATACATTGGTCAAACGTCTAGAATCCTGAAAGGCAGGATAATATCACATAAAAGTGGTTGTAAAAAAATATTAATTCCAGTGCATTGGTACAACCTGTTAATCAATCGCGCCATAGAATTGGTTTTGATAATGTAAGAGAACACTGAATAATAGAAAACAACATGTTCAAAATAACTTTTTGGGAAATGTTACAAAATAATGAAAAGGGTTACGGCTGAAATAAAAAAACTGATCTCAATAATCTTAGTGAGATTTACACTTAGATATTAAAATTGAACAGAGACAAGTTGAAACATAGTAATGCTAAAACACCCAGTATAGATAATGATATTTTCTAATCGAATAGAATCTGGCATATACTTCAAATTTTATCTTTGCAGTTTCAGTCCAATATTTTTACTTCATTTGAATTTCTTTTTTGGTGCTGATTTCTACCATTTTACCATATGTAAGTATAGATTCAATAATTTTTTTCCTGGATTATGAATCTGTGAAGGTGTTAGCGAGGGAGTCACAACCGACAAAAAGAACCTTTCTGGAGGTGACTTTCATTTACCAACAAACACATTGTATGAACAAAAAAGTGACATCAACCATTTGAGTGAGATATATTCCTATTTGTTGGCTGTAGATGTTCTAGAATGTTCCAGTAAACATTAATTGACAAACTTTTGTATCATCTTAAAATTTTTATATTAATTTTTCCTTCCAAAATTTATTTTCAGAATCAGTCAACAACTGTCAAAATTTCATAACACAATAAGAACGAAACCTTGGGTTTAATGTGAAACTCGGTCAAACATGGACATTTGTCTATGTTCTAACCAAGTTCAACATTAAACCTCCGTTAAAAACCTTGGTGCAACTACCCATTAGTAATCATTCATACATATTAACAGTGGCTCCAACCATCAGTTGGCACCATTGATACCTTGGATCTGACATTTGACATTGTCATCTGTCCATTTTCTTCCACATGTTCCATGAACTAGATTTTATCATTTTAACCAACAATTTTAATGTGTAATGTTTATCATAACAATTATTTTATTCACTGTCATATCCACATTTTTATTGCCGATTCATCAATACCATGGATGTCATCATATCGAATTGTACCATCCAGTTGTCATCCATTCTCATTAGGGTAAGTATTCATGCCCCTAGCTAAGATTTAGTTCACTTGTTATGTTCAATGTAGTTTTGGTCATTTTATGATTTCTGTAGCTTCTCATTCCATCAATTGAAAATCGGACTCTTATATGAAAATAACAAAAAAATCCAACTCGAGTTGAAATTTATAACCACAACTAGCTCGGGTGTGGGTAAGGGACACTCACCCTTAGCAGATGCAAATTAATTTCTACTAAAAGCAAGTGTGACCTCCAGAGAAATTTACACTATGATCCCTTTTCGAAACGAACCTAGGACGCCAAACTTCCTGAAAGAGAAGTATGTGTTGCTGAAAATCAATTCAATTTTAACAAACTTCCTATTTATTTTAGTGAATTTTTACAATTCAAATTGTTCAGTAATATTAAGTTTTGAGTAATATTAAGCTAGCAAGTTAATTAATGAGAATTTAAAAATCACACAATGGTCTATCCTTCTGACCGTTCTGTCGTTCTGTTGACTTGTAATGGAATGGCCACTTACACTCCTCCTTGACTGGTGAAGTGGACTCTACTTGAGACAACTACCTCTTTTGCCTCTTGTTGTTGGCTGGCAACAGGTATCGAAGGTTCTGGTGGGCTCAAAGCGGCTATCCCTTTCTGCCACTAGTTGTTGGCTAACCTGGTTAATCCTTGGCAGCAGGTATTCGGCTATTGTCTGCTTCGATGACAGTTCAGGAGTCCACTCACTTCAATGGTAGGAAGCTAGTAGGTGGTTGGTGTTGGTCCTCTTCAACGGTCGGTGGTTTTACATGTAAGATGGGGGAAAAGGTATTAGACCAAAGTAATAAAAATATGTGTCACTGAGACTACAACTTGTTGGATTGAAAAAAAAAATTTTCAATAATTATTTCCAAACTATAGACTATTTGGATCCAAATTAACAGTCTCAGGAAATTAGTAAATTCACTCGAATAAGTGAAAGTTCTCTCATAAAAAAAAATATGAAATCTGAATATCTCCAGGAAATAGAATTTAATACAACAAAATGACAATATCAGTTAAAGAAATATTGAGAAAAATACTCAGTTTAATCAATAGAAATTGAACTAGATAAATTGATTAAATTGATAGAAATAGGTAGATATGAGAAATTGAAAGCAAATCAATAACGCTGGATTCTCATGTAACGCAAAACTTCGAAACAGGTCAGTAGGTATACAAAAAGAATAAATAATTGTTCAATGAGTATTCAAAATGATGAAAACCGTTACCTGTCAGCCCAGTATCACTAAGTTACCCTTCAACTCTTCAAATTTGGCCAAGCCCAAACTTCACAAAGAAGTTAGTGAGTTGAATGGTACAAATTATAAACCGTGACTGAAAGGACTGGTCTCTCTATGTTACCCAAGTTATATGAAATCAACACTCAAGACAGTGACTGAAACTAAGATTCAAAAGAATCTGTGACAGTTTGGTAAGTAGTGATAGTTAAATTTAAATTGAATGATAGCAAACTACTTACCAAACGTCAGAGGTCCTTGCTCCACAGGGTTTTGTTTTTCAAAAGGAATCTGAGCAATATTCTTCTGGAACTGATATAAATTGACCCTGATTAACTTCTGGTCTCCTGATGAGATTGGTACTTGCCGGCAACGGAAAAAATAAGCCAGAAATCCGTGGTTTCACTGAAAAACGTATAAACGAAAGTACTCGTTCTCCCTCAAGTGAATATATTTCAATTCGGTTGAAAATAACCTCACTTTTCCACATAAAAATGAAATATTTTATCTCAATTCCGAAAATATTGGGTTCAGTAAGTCGAAATAATACTGCTTAATAATAAAGGTTGTCAAAAGCTCGTGGATTGCAATGATATTCAAAGTTCGGAAAACCCTTCAATGTTCCAGGCACCGTCTCTCGAAAAACACCACTCTTTACGGTTTAATCAAAAATATAACGATACTTGGGAGATATTAATTCATTGAAAAATTATTAAATGGGTAAGATGATAAAATATTTGAAGATGATTCAAATTATTCAAAATAACTATCACCTGTTTCGAAGTCACACTATCACGACACCTGAGAATCAGATACGATCCACGCTATCGATCACCGATAATCCAATCAATAATCAAGAAGGGCAGAATCACCTCCGATTGCACATATATGCCTTTTTTAGCGCATGCGTGATTCGTATCTTGAAGGGTTGACAGAACAACTCAGATGTGTTGAGTGCGTCTACCAACACGATGGAAAAGGTGATTAGCAGCGCTTGAAGAGGTGTTTTGCATAGAAAATGTAACGGAAATTTTATTTTCGTTACAAATTCAGTATAAAGGGTCGAAATTGATTTGTTAGCAACTTTTTTCAATAACTCATCTCAGTATTATCAACGCGAGTAAAATATCGATAATTTGCATTTTTCGCAGGATTGCAGTAGGATGGGTTTGAGGCTGTCACTCAGGCTAAGTATTTCGAAAAGTTCAGCTCATGAGGGTCTACGCCTGTACCAAGAATCAAATATCTGCTTTCAAAAATGACTTGAATGTCTTCATCTTAAGTGTATCACACTTTATATGTAGCATATGAGACACCTCGTATATGTTCTACACCCATTCGAATTCGTGATGCAACCTCTCAAAGTCATCTGGAAAAATCAACAAAGACTCTTCATTCAACCATTAAATCTAAACAATTAAATCTACCCAAATGGTTTCATGACGTGCATAAAAAGGAATTCAAAAATCATTTTTAAAATATCAATATTTCTGTTCATCATGCGTGCTAAGACTTTCGTCTCGTTAAAATATAATATATTACATTCCTGTAATTCAAACGTCTGTAAAACATCCTAAACCCAATCTGTCGAAAACAATTAGGGAGTTTCTCATTGGTGAATTGGCTCATTTCTATCCAATAGTCATTTCCCAGCGATCAATCCGAAACAAAAAAATATATTCTATGTGAAAGCCCTTTCAAACATGAAAAAGTCAAGTCAGTCCTTTATGTTCTATTTCATCCCAATAATCTTTTTGGTTAAGTGATTTTCATTCACTTCCAAATTATTTTAAAGATCAGGTGCGTTTCGTTTCAGGTGAGATAGGTACCCTTTGAAAAATCACAATGTGATAAACACAAGTTTTCCATCCAACTGTTTTGCTGTTGGGTACTATATAAGCCACTTATTATCCTTCCTAACCAAACCCTTGAAGTTATGTCTCTTTACAGTCAACACATGATGAAGAAGGTGGCATTCAAGGAATGCAATGTAGCCTGTATGCGACAGCCAATGCCCATTAGAATCTTTATTCTCGAAACAACCATCTAGCAGCCAATGTGCCAAGGAAACGAATCTGTTAGATAAAACTGAATAATCTGTGCTGAACTGAGATCGAAATCTAGAACGTTTCACTACCGGGAGCTTTTCTAAAGAGATGCGCTATTCACATGGAGAGGTATGATTTGACATACGCAGGTCGGTCTTCATTTTTCAGGAAATGAATCTACCATATATCTTGATGAAATCAATTTAAGTAACGTAAACTGTATGACAAATGGCATTTCTCAAAAATCCCAACATTCTCCTAAATGTCCATGTCACAAAGCACCGCATCGAACCCATCGTTGAAAGCATTCTCCATCTCTATGGAGTGGTTGCTGAGTATATCGTCAAATCCATCATCAAAAATCTCATCCGACGATTCAATCTTCCTCTTTTTTTCAGGTGTGAAGTAAGTTCGAATATCTCGGCTCCTCTGAAGACCGATTCCGCTACGGTTCAAATTTAATCCGTCGGGTACGAAATCTTGATTTTGTTTCATCACGGTGACATTGTCGAAGGATTCTTTGCATAGCCCTGCTTGGTTTAGTGTTCGTTGCTTGTCTTGTAGAAGAGGCCAGATCAATTCGTCTGCTGTGCTTGGGGAGATTAGGTATCGCACAACTACCTGGTTCTCTTGGCCTATTCTATGCGCTCTAGACTCGGCTTGACTGATTATCTGAAACAAATAATCATGTTTTCAATGAAAAAAAAACAGGTCACCAAAATCGTTCGAATGTTAAAAATGCTACAGGCTTAACCAATTCGAGCCAGCACGATTCATAACTTCGTTTATCTAGAATATACGGAATTGTTTAAATATACTATTGGCATTATCTACATTTTACAAGGTCACCCATCTTCTTTATATGGGTGACCTTCAAGTTTATGTCCCGGGACAGGGGGACTCACAACAGTCCCTTAGGGTATGGAACTCTGGAATGGGAAATGTGCACTGAAGGCTAAGCGACAGGTCTGAAACCACCAACTTTTGCGTAGTCGTATTACCCAGGATTTGATGGATGGAATGGGTTCACAGCAGTGATCATGATGACTGGAATCTTCAAGAATTTCATCAAACAATTAAAGAAACACTAAAAACCATGAGGTTTTTCTGAAAGCAGTACAAAACTACACAAGAATTGGTTCATTGCGTTATCATATATTTCAAAAAACTGTCTGAAAAGAGCCTCATTCACCATATTTGGAAATCCGCATCGACTTTGTGAGTACCGTAAATTTCAAAGGCAAATATCCAAAAGTTTTCCCGAGAGTATTTTTTTAGAGCGTTCTTGCAAAAAACACCAGTTTTGTATTACCCTGTAATTTTTTCAGGACGGTCTCAGAGCAAATTTCAATCGGGCACTTTAAAGTAGAAGGTTCAGACAAGTGACATATAAAAAAGAAAAAATGTCTCCGTCGAATGAAATTGTTCGAATGTGTGATTGAAAATATGGTCAATAATGTTTATGGTCAAATAAGTGCAGTATAGTGGTGATTCTATAACCACAATGTTGAATTTTGAAGCAAGTTAAAATCATATAAGGAATGTTTGAAATTTTGACGTACCACTAAATTTAACACTGCCATACAGAATTACGACTTATATCTTCAGTTATTTGTTATATTGGAATACCGACAAGTGCGAGTAACGATGGTACCACACATTATCTTCTCACACACGGAACAGATATTCTTGTTAATTTTCATTGAGGAGCTCGTTATCAACAGAATTTCGGAAGAATCTTCAGAAATGAACGATTATTGTGAAATATCCTGAATCCAATCTTTCGAAAGGAAGTTTCTTTTTGGTGAATTGGCTCATTTCGATCCAATATTCAGTTCCCGGCGATCAATCAGAAACAAAAAAGATATTCTTCGCCAGCTCCCTCTCATGTAATATCGCAGACGGCACCCAATATTCCTGGAATATGCCTACTAAATCCCATTTTCCACTAGATATGGCAATATCCTCGGAATATTCTATTAATATTTGTTTTATCCAATATCCATGAGAAATATTCGTTGAATATATTTTTACGAATATTCATGTGATATTTTTCTTGAATATTACTGGTTTGATATAAAATTTAAGTCCTTCAAAATTTTTAATCATCTAAGCCTAACGCCGCAGATTGACAAATGCTGATTGGTCGTTTCGAAGATTCATGGGTTTTTGACCAATGACATTGATATGTAATCTTGTTAGCTGTCAGTATTTATTTTCAAAATTTGTTTGTGTCCATTAATGAATGCATTGAATGTTTTACAGTAAGAAAATTCATGAGGTTTTTCATATTATTGTAGAAAGAAAAAGTGCTTCACCACTTTCCACCCAGCTTTCTGATGAATAAATATCATCTGATCAAAAAAGATGTCACCTGCAGTATGTGCTTTGCCCTGTAACGCAATGAAGAAATGTGTGTCGAGCGAAATGAAAAGATGTATGTGGCCAGATACTATGTTAGGAGCAACGGTGAGAGCTACTAGTCGGCACAAGAGAAACCAACGGAAAATTGGAAAAGCATACCAGGCGAAGTTTTGAGTAGTTTGCCTATTGACAATTTTTATGTTGGGTAGTTGAAATAATAGTCAAATCGAATAAACTTTGTTCGTAAAATTCATGCCTACCCAGAAAAGTAGCTGTGGATTCGGCAGACACAGGTGTCCTTATTATCCCATAAAGTTTGCGCCAGATTCTGTCCGTGCGTTTAGCAACAATTAGCGGTTGAATGGCGGAAATAATTTTTTTGTTTTTTGCTTATATAATGAAAACTATTGGTCGGATCGAATGAAAGTTGAATTGGAAGTTGTAGATAATTAAAAAATCTATCGATTAGCGTTGGCCCGAAGTCGATATTCTATTGCGCTCGGAATAAAAAAAGCGTTTTTTTCCATTATCCTATTAAAAAATGTTGAAATGCATTTGGGGATTGCAACTGTGAATTTGGGAAGCTTTCAACTAGTCGAAACCACAGTTTCAATTTGGTTGAAAAACAATTGATAGGTTAGCAACAATCTAATTTGTTACTAAAAAAAGTGTCCTATTAGATTGTTATTTCTTGCCCTACGGATAATCGAAGAGCAATGAACGAAACGGTTTTGGATAGTCAAAGAGTCGAACTACAACTGTCATTTCTGGAAAATCGATTTTTGCAATGTGATACCTTAAAAAATGGCGTCAAAAGAGCAACGTTATCCAAACTAAAAAAACAATGGGAAAAAAATGGTCGTATCAAAATGCGACAAAATGCATTGGAAAGTTGCGATTTTTCTACGAATTTTGCCAACCTTACTTTTGTTCCACGATAATTAGGAGCCGAGATAACACTTTTTATTTATTCAATTCCCCCTCCCTGTGTTTATTTATATAAAGCAACGAGACCTTGGCGACTGCACAGAGTAAGAATCATATTATCCATAGAAACCAGCAGAATTTGTTTTCCACAATTATTTATCATATTTATTGATGGTAGCAGTGGAGGTTCTTCTGGGACCGTTCGACGTGCCGTTCGCGTGGAATACACTGATCAGAGCCCAAAATGACCTCGCGCTCTGTAATCTCGGGAACCACTAGACGGATTTTATTTATTTCTTTTTAATTTGTACTAGTGCATCGAGATATGCTCGAATATCACTGTGGCTTGCAGGATTGTTTTCGGAAATTCCTCAAATCACAAATAATTCAATTTTAACGCTGCAAATTTTGTGTTAGGGAATAAATATATTTTTTGGAAGGTTAATAACATCGTGACATAAGTGAATGTTGACTTGAAATAGGATTGTTTCGTAGAAGGATTGAATAAGTAAAAATGTATATTGATTCTAATAAAAAAATGAATTTTACATTTGTGAATGGTTTGCACCTTGTTTCGACCGGATGCTGGTAGCGGCTGGTCATAAATAAAACAATTTTTGTGATGAATATTTCTTGTGATAGTTGGACAAAAATAAAAAATTTATAGATAACAAAAATAAGGTAATTTGTGTACACAAACTCTTTGGCAATAATTTCAGATTCATCGAGGCTTAATCTATCTATATTTACATTTTTGAAAGATACTTGATGGATGGATGGTATCTCAGTACAACCTGAAAAGATCGCAGATTCCGTTTTTTGTATTATTGTCAACATTTATCTTACACTTCACTTCTGTGGTGAGGAGGCATTTCTTATGGGTAGATCTCTGCCATAACCTGCAGATAAAATCGTCCTTTTCAGAGTTTCGTCCACAGTAAAAGCAAATCAAATTTATTCTTTTGCTATTTTTCAATAACATATCCTTCAATTCTTTTCTGAATGAATTAATATTAATATTATCAAGCAAACTATTATTGTTAATCAATTGTGAAAAAAAATATATCACAAATTCCACAATTATATGAATCGTTTTGAAGAATATGATCTAAAATTTCATAATTCCAATTATTACATCCAAATTTTTTTTTTGAAGAATTTTTTTACTATTTCAAAGAAGAATTTTTTTTTTCTTCGTGTCCTAGTGGATCAATGAAAGCCATTAATTAATTCACAAAATTCAGTTTCAGCAATATATAATGACTAGCTCTAAACACGGGTAGAATAACGAATTTCTTTTCAAATGATATTTTTTCAATAAAGCCTTCAAGAAAACTGTCATTATTTATCCACAACGATGATATTAGGAGAGCCCACGATGCTAAATCGGGATTTACTCGAGCGTCATAGAGACCTATTGGGTTGCGAAGCTTAGATGAGAAAAAGAAAAAAATGTTATATAATGTATACCGTTTCATCGGTGGGGGGAGCGGCTATAGACTTTCAAAATGTAAAAAAACTGTTGCATGGACATACTCGAGCGCGTCGGATATTTATATCATCTATGTCCTACATATTTTTAAAAATGTACGTATGTTAATCTGATTGTATCCATGGTGGAGGTGGTCGTACGTAAGGGTTTGAAATGAAAAAAAAATCTCGAGCGCTCAGATTTTCTGAGGGGATGTTAAGTGAACCTAAAATGTAAGCTTTTATATAATAATCTGAAGATTTGGATGTGACGCAGACTCGCGGCCGTTATTAGAATGTAAAAAAAAATCGTCATTTTGAAATACACAAGCGCGTCAGATTAAGATATATATGGTTCATCTTTACGCCCTAGACGTCGCAGTCTCATAATCTGACGATTATCTGGAGGGATTCGCCTATTCTGACAATTGGAATTTTTTTTATTTTTTCAAATCATTGAACTCAAGTAATTGAAATTCTCAGGAAAAAACATGCAAATAAAAAAGTGTATGTTTTTTTAGTAGAATACTTGTATTTATAGGGAAATAATCATGCCACCAACGAGTCTGTGTGATCAACTGTCATGGGATCGTGGAAAAAGAAACGTGGGGGACGGAGTGAGAAAGCAATACATAGAGAAAGAGTGAGAGAGAAATAAAAACATGGAGAGGGGAATATAGGCATCACGTAGCTGAACGCATTAAACTTTATCGATGAATTTTTATTACTTCGGCTTGTGGAAATCGTCAGATTACATATTTTTTGCAATTCTTGAATTATTCCCTTCAAAATAAAAATAATTTTTTTTTACAACTTTGTAGCCCTCCTCCTTCTTTAGGTCACTCTTGAATTGTCAGATTAGTGGAATATACACGTTTCAGGATGTAACTAACTCACCCTACCTCAATCTGACGCGCTCGAGAATTTCAGATGATCAATTTGTTTACTAATCTGATCCTTAATCCTTGAAGGCGGCCGTATATATAGGGCTCATATATGGTGGAAGTACTCAACCGCGTACAAGGTATCCTCCTGTATATTAATCTGCCGCGCTGTAGTAAATCCCGAAATCCCCTCTTGGGCTCCCCTATTATGATAATTCTACAGAAATTACTTGACAGTCGGGATGGTCAGTAATCTTTTTCATCAAATAGAGTGCGGTCAATAATTAAACTATGATACACTTGAATGAATATTTTCAAATTTCAGAGGGTTGAAACTACCCCTTCGACGGCCTGCGAATGGTTCATCTCAGGGTATATAGTTATTCATCTCACTAGAAGTGTTCTTGCTGAATCTCATCTCGGCTAAACATTTCGGTGGTATTTGATGAATATTTTCAAATTTCAAAGGGTTGAAAATACCCCTTTGACGGCCTGCGAATGGTTCATCTCAGAGTATATATTTATTTTTCTTACTAGAAGTGTTCTTGCTGAATTTCATATTGGCTAAACATTTCGATGGGTATACTTGATGAATATTTTCAAATTTCTGAAAGTTGAAACTACCCCTTTGACGGCCTGCGAGTGGTTCATCTCAGAGTATATAGTTATTAATCTGACTAGAAGTGTTTTTGCTGAATTTCATCTCTGCTAAACATTTTGATGGGTACTTAATGAATATTTTCAAATTTCGGAGGGTTGAAACTACTTTTATGACAGCCTGCGAATGGTTCATCCCAGAATATATAATTATTCAACACACCAGAAGTTTTATTGCCAAATTCCATCAAGGCCAAATATATTGGTCGCTACTCGTTTATTTTTGTGAGTTTTTGTTTCAGAAAGTTGAAATAGTATGATGATTACATTCGGTCATCCTCAGATCGAAAATTCGTCTCAAGGCAATGTTTAATCAATTTGTGATAACTGGACACATTGGGAACCATTTAGATCAATTTTTAAATCTACCGACTCCACTGACCATTTGGCTGCTGGTCATAAAATGGCTGCTGAAAATTGGCTGCCAAGTTTCACACCAGTAAAATGATCGTATGCCAAGTTTGATATCATTATTGGATTGAACAATTAATGAAAATTAAAAAAGAAACGTGTTTGAAGACAAGCTCTTATACAAATGCACTAAATTGAGAAAATAATTATGTTTCATGTAGGTTCTGTAACATTTGAAGACTTGATACTCATATTTTAAGTCAAGGTTCTCATTTTGAGCATCTGATTTCAATCATTTATCATCAGTACCTATGCTGTTATCTGAATAAAATACCAATTAACTAGTTTGATTAGTTTTCCAAATATTATCCAAACATATAATTTCAATCAAAATTTGTTCAAATGGCGACGAATATCAAAATACCTTTTTCAACTTATATGATCCGTTATTCCCATTTCTATGTCACTGACTGATTTGATATAGTTGGCTATTTCCAAAAGTATCCAACTTAACGAGAACATATGGCATATAATGATTCGAACTTTAACCATAAATATTAATCAGGAAACCCTCTGCTACGCCACTGGAATTAAAATTCAAAATCCAATTTCAGGAAAAAAGTTTCATCAAAATGAGCAAAAAAATTTCAGTTATTAATAATAGAACAATATTTTTTTACTAAAGTTTTGACACCCAGCAAGTTAGGACACACATTTAGGTGAACTTCATTTAATTAAATATGACAAGTAAGATGTATGGGAAACCCTGGTGCATCTAGTGATTCGAGAGAATTCTCGACGATAAGTTTTAACTTTTGAAGGGGGCGTTTATGTGTTGTCAATGCAGAAATCGTGTCTGAGGTTTTTGTTGTAAGATCTCGAATTATTTCTTCGCATTCAACAGTGTTTGAAAGTCTATATAAGTAGAACAAGTTTTGAAGTTATTACAAGTACTTTTTCACGATGTGTAGAAGCATAATATTGTATAACGATTTATAAAATGGTAGAAGATTTCGTATTTTGTGTGGTCAGTCAAAATCTGGGTTCCAAATATTCTTCTTTATTCAGTACCTAAGGTAAGTACAAACAAATCGCCCCAAAATAATAACATGAATGTAGCATTGTAGCTAATTTTATTTGTTGCAGCTTTAGCGAAAGTCTTATATCGAGGAGAAGACATCTGTAGCTCTTTTCAATGAGATATTGAAAACAAAGTTTTGTTTAAATAAAGGAAATATCGATGTGATAAGTATTTTGAACCGTTGCATAACTGATGTGTGTATCCCCAATTCCAAGACAGTCTATCACTTTCAATACACTAGCATGAACTTTGTCGTACATTCTCAGGTGAATGGACACAGTTAATTTTCTAGGAATCAAAGTCTAGTCTAACAAACTGATATAAGCACACTGAAAACTTGTAGAGGTAGCAGAGTAGCAGGTGACAGTGACAGTATTGACTGGTTGTTAACGGTAGGTTTCCACGTTACATGCACGTTTTCTGAAACGCATTTGGCTGTCAGGGCTGTCAAAATCTCAGTAGGCAAATAATAAACAGTGGTAGAATATTCGGTTACACATTCCTCTCTACTGAAAATCAAGCTTCATATGGTATATGACTGATCACCATCTACAATAGCGATCTGAAGCTTTTGCGATCTCAGAAATCAAGCAATCGGTTTTCGCCAAGTTCATCCCAAAATTATTCAGGTATGAGTTGATACATCAGGGTTTCCTAGGCATCTTAATGACAAGTAATCAATGTTCCTCATGAATTTGAAACGTCTTGTTCAAAACTTTCCAAAGTGTTTTTTCTGTCCTTTGAATATGGCATCATTATTAGGAACTTGGGCATTTTTGTGGAGAAATTATTATCGATGGAATTTGATGCTGTCAATTCTCATTACTATTAATCAATGATGAAATTCATCATGGAAAGTTGACAAGCGTAAAAGCACATGAGCTACATTACTAGTTCACTGAATTGTTCAACAGTACTCACACTGGGATTCCAATGCAATTCTGCAAATAAAACCAGGTGTGCTGCGGTCAGTGTTATCCCAGCATTAGCTGCGGTGATAGAGAGAATAGCACACAAATACTCATCATCTAGCTGGAATTTGTTGATGAAATACTTTCTTTGATCTGAGGAGGTGTTGCCATCTATCCTAATATACTTAACACCCTTCTTCTTCATGATGTCTTCGATTGCATTCAACATAACTTGATGATGAGCAAACACCAGAAATTTCTCTTCAACTTCAAGAACTTGTAGAATATAAGAACTGAAATTGAAATCACACACACAGTTGAAATTGCTTTCTATTTGAAACTCACCATACAGAGGGTAATTTGATTCTAGAAGTTTCAGCAAAGAATGATAGAAGAGCACTATGCTTTTTAGGCCCTTTTTCCTCCTTATACTTATTTGCCATGTCTAAGATACACTTCCGGTCTTCCATAGAAAACCTACTAAGGTTTGTATCCAAAGTAATAATTTCCTGCTTTTTAAGAGGCAATGCTTTCATCACTTCATCTTTGGTCCTACGAATCATAAACTTTTTCATTAAAACAATCTCCAACTCCTCCAAATTAGATTTCCCATTGGCATTCCACCCAAATGTAGTCTGTTGACCATTACAGTAACGTTTGCTAAAGTCATAAAAGCTTCCAAAAAATTTGCTATCTATCAAATTGAGCTGAGTGAACAGTTCACTGGGTCTAGACAAAGCTGGGGTGCCACTTAGTAAAATGATTCTTTTAACTCCTCTGGCAAGCATAATGGCAGACTGATAACATTTTGTTTTGAAGCTCTTCAAAGTGTGAGATTCATCAATGATTAATACTCCAAACTGCTTTTCTTGTAATTTGTCGAGACTACGTGACATCATATCATGTGAAATAATCAATACTCTTGCATCACCTATGTAGTCCTTTCCTGACACCATGTATTGAATGCTCAATATTGATATAGAAGGCAAATAAGTGGTAATTGTTTCTTCCCAAACAGCTCTGAAACACATCAGGTTCAGTACCAATGCTGATAAAAAAGTAAATCACCCACTTCATACTGGCTGTTGTAACTATCAACAATGGCCATTCAGCTATGTAATAATTTGCTATAGCTAATGCCTGAAAGGTTTTTCCTAGACCCATGTCATCAGCTATCAAGCACCTGCCTTTTTTTTCAACACCAAATCTACAGAATAGGTACTAGAGAAAAAATCATTATACTGATGGTGAATGAAAATTAACTTACTTCAGCCCTTCAACTTGAAAGGGCATTAGAGAATTCCGCAAAACAGGATCTAATTGCTCAAAATCAACATTAACTGCTTCCTTTTTCATATGAAGACAATTCAATACAAATCTAGGCAGAGGTTCCACAGTCAATTTAGGCTTTAAGTGACTCAAACTTTCAATAAGCAGTTCATAGTTCCTTATGTGGAAGCTCCAATTGCGAGATTTCTGATCTAATAAAGATTCAATTAAGTAACTATGGAATACAATTTAGAGACACTTTATTTTACCATAGCACCTGGTAGGGATAGTCTTGAATATCTCAATAGCTTCTGGGATGAAAGAGCTCAACTCAACATTAAACCTGTCTTCACTTATCAGAACACATTTCCCAGTGAACACCTGGGACTTGTACCCATAGAAAACTGTTTTAGCCATAATAATTCATATCACTCTTGTTGCATACTAAACTGAATACTGAGACTACTAAGACTAAGCAACAGGACGCAATATGGCACTATGCCGACTATGCGTGTCCATGAATGAAATGAAATAGTAAAAATCTTAAGTAAAAATAATCCTATGATGACCTCGGAATTTGAGTGAGGAATGGGGGGGGGCCGGGGGGGGGAAACCATTTCCCACCCCACCCTAAAAAAAAAAAAAAAAAAACCCGGGGGGCAGATGCCGCCGATTGGTTCATTTCGATTTATTTGACATTTTTGACAAGTATCTGGAATGCCTAATAGGAACTGGACTTGACCTTGAATCGACCAATGATAAAGTGTTGCCACAAACTGAAAATATAATGTCCCAACATTACCAGAAAATTGTACCAGATTCAACACAAAATGTACCAAATATAAAAGACCGGGAATTTTTAAATTTCAAATAGCAGTTTTCTTAACATAATATATATCGTGTAGGTACATACATTTATATTTTGATGATAATCTCGTCTATTATATGACTATCAACAAGGATTGAAAATGAAACTAAAAATCAAAAAATAATTTTTCAATAAAAAAAAATCTCTTCGAACACCTAAATGAAAAATAAAACATTTCCAATATCAATATAAATAATATTTCACAGCCTACATATTATTTCTCTTCGATTTTTTTCTCAATAAATTATCAGAAGGTTGCCGCAGGTATAGCATGTATCTTGATCTTTCAATTTTGTGGCCAACATTATTGAATTACATGTTTCTACACTAAGGCGATTCTTTAAAATCAGTCTTTATCATGTTCAGTTTTAGAACAACAATGGGTTGGATGAAAAATTGTTTTTTGGGTTGATTGCATTTTGTACCAACTAGAAGCAATGTTTTGAAATGTAGTACCAACGTACTTTTTTCCTACGAAATGGACCAATTCTGGTACAATTGTACCACCTTTGGCAACACTTGATAATGAGGGGGTCACCTATTTCGTCATAATGTACAAAATAGAAATCGTAAAATGAAGAAATTTACGCTATCATAACGCTACATAATAGAAATCGTAATTTATCATATAGTACAAAATAGAAACGTACAGTAACAGAACGCTACACTTTCATAACGTAATTTATCATAATGGACATATTCAGAACTTATTTCGTCATATCGTACCTTATCATATCGCTACAATATCAGAACCTTTGTATATAGACTATATAGTAGGATAATGCACGTGCATTCACCATTTGACACAAAGTCGAGCGCCAAACGGAATAATTCTTGAATAAACTGACCGTACAGATGCGCCCCCTAGAGAGTACATTTAAAATTGCAAAGTTGAAGCAGGCCTGGACTCCCATAATTTGATGTGAATAGGTGAAATATGGAATCCAAGCATTAATTTCGAACCATTAATTATTTTTTTGATATGTCGAGAGATTAATTGCTGGCAAATGTTCATGTCTATTGTAGGGATATACCTGAGAGAATTGAAGTTATCAAACCTCGTTTATGAAGAATAAAGTTTGTTTGTGGTAAAACGCTATTCAATGGGCGCATTCAGCAGAAAGAGCAAATAACGTTTACGCTACGTATCGGTAGCGGATTTTTTGCTACTTCTACTAGATGAACCAAACTTGTTGACAGGTAGCAGTTGTATCAGCAGAAAAATTCGTAACAGTTCCGTAGTTGTTTAGTCTGGTGAATGCGGCCAGATTCCTATTGAAATGTCTGAATTGACAGTTTAATAATCCCAAACAGATCTTTCATTTCTAAAACACGTTGAAAGTACTTTAATATCTTCGGATAATTATTTGATATATTTTGTGTAGTGTTGAGATGCCATCATTATTGATATAACGAGGTTCGGAAGTGAAACTTAGAATACGAGTGTGATAACCTTAGTGCATAAAAGGCGTTTTCTGAAATTCAACAATAACTTCCATCAGTTCCATCACTAATGCCTCTCGCTCTGTTTGTGACGAACCAGAAACAGAGATAGAGGAATCAGTGATAGAACTGATGGAAAGTTACTGTTGAATTTCAGAACTCGCCTAAATTAAAGCACAGTCTTTCCAGCAAGTTATGGGAGTTACTTTATTGGTGTGATGCAAGAAATTTCTTACCGAGTTCAGTCTTCGGGAAATACAATAGTGCATTTCTTTAAAGCCCCCCCCCCTTTTATTTTTCGAACGGGTCAACTGAAATAATTGAAACTTGAATTAATGAAATTGATGCATGAATACTAGAATTTGGAGTAAAATTTACACATGAAAATTTGAGATTGCCATATGACAGAGACGAATATTTCTAGAAATATCGATATGAATGTGTTTGTTTTCAGGTACTTAATTATTAAATGTTCCGGCATTTTGTAGTAGGTGAAGATATTGACTTCATATTCTAGGGTTGTAAAGTATTCGTCAGGAACTTAAAAATGATGTATCACAAGACTCACCTTCCCATTTTTTTTTCGATATGGCGCCCAGTCGTCATCTTGAAATTTTCATAAGTCAATTTTCATTATCCCAAGTTTCAATTTTCTGAGTTGATCCGTTCAAAATATTAAGGGGGGGGGAACATTAAAGAAATGCATTGTATAGCGAACGTTAAGGTGGTTAATGTTTTTACGAGGTTGTAATTTGGAATGTTGTGTATTTTGGCTTGAAAGCGAAGGAGTACAAAAAAATTTTGAAAAAAAAGGCACCAGACTTGCCTGGAAATTGCACGGGCGCACTTATAATTATGGACTTGCGTTGCATAAAAATCGCAGTGTAAAACGCCCATTATGTACACTATTTATATTCCACCACTTATAATTTCCCTTTTTTTCAACACTTTCAGAGTTAACAAAAGTAACTAGAAAACCTATAAGGTTGAAATTGATTACATTGTACTCAAAAATAAAAATTCCAGTAGTATTGTTTTTTACCCAGGAAGCATGGATCACTTATAATATTGCTTTTTATCAGTGTCATTTTGCTATAAAATAAAGCATGTTTCGAATTCTAGATGATATATATGAAGTGTGTTATAAACCCTACAAGGCCAATATGTAGCAAATAACAGATGAGGTTGAATATTGTCCGAAGCGCAGACAAAGATTATAACAACCAAATGCGTTATTTGCGTATCGGCCATGGGTCTTTCGAAACTGTTGAAAGATAACATTTTGATTCCAAGAAAAGAACAAACCATATGTCTCGTGATTCTACAGAAAAATCCCAACATCGTGTTGTCATGGAGCAGTTCAACAATATGCACAAAAATGCTCTAACGGCCTCCGGCCGTTGATGAATCTTAACGGACGGGGGACGTTATCAATAATCTTTCAATTGTCATCTGAATACCATTAAATCAGAATAACAGTATGGGATTACAAAAAATAATATATGCCTGTGTGTTGGCATATGTTTTCAGGACTACTATTCGGACATTAATTTCTCACGTGGCTGCGGAAAAAATTTCTTTTCTCCACATTAAACATATTGAGATCGGTTACCGCATAATGAAAATAAATAAAAACTCAATCACTCAATACATTTTTAATCAACACATTCAATTCATAATGTCATAAGTGTATTAACACCAATATTCAGAAAATTATTATAGTACAGGTAATAACAACGCCAATATTGAATATGGAGTGTATAGTTTGAATACAAGAAAAAGCTTTCAAACTCATCGGAAAAATTACAATGGATTGTTCAACGAATTTTAACGTATCGTATAGAATTATAGATGAATACATAGGATGAAACGGTTAACTCAGAAAAACAATTTATTAATGTTGAGAAAAATATACTGAAATTTCTACCAACATTTAAAAAAATCATTTTTCAAATATTCAGAACGTGTAAGTGAGGCAAAATTTTTGAAGTTTCATCATAAAATAAATAAATATAGCCCAACGAAGTTCACTTGGTATCTCAAGGTTGAATGTGCTGTGGTACAATGATATTTTTCTAGCTCACTCATAGCATCGTTTCTGTTCTTTTATTGCGCATCTCTGAGTCAAAGTGAACTTCGTTGAATTGTATAGCCATGTACATACAACAATAAAAAAAAACAAAATGTTTTGCGCAATAGGTTTATATATATATATAAATCCTTTATTATACTCATTGACTAATTTACATTCGATTTTAGTACATTGATTTTAAAATATCCATAATGTCTCATCTAAAATACACAGAATAGTCAAACACTTAATAAAATAAACAATATGTGTCACATATATACATAAATATCCGTATACTCAGTAATGAACAAGTACTGATGAATCATATGAGAGTTGAAATGTGATTGATTGTAGGTGTGAAGAAAATCAATTGATTTTATAATTATTCACCAAGAAGGATTAGGGATTACTTTTCTCCAACAAATGTTTTTTCAGAGTAATTTTGGAAGAATTGAGAGAGTGTGCACTTTTAATTAATGTGTCATCAGCATACAAATGAACTTTACAATTTCCTGCTGCTTCGACTATATCATCAATGTATATCAAGAACAATAATAAAGGTCCAAGCACACTTCCCTGTGGAACCCCATAATCATTTTCTATTTCTCCAGAAAATATATTACCAAACCTTAGTTTTTGTTTTTTGTTATTCAAATAATTAGCAAACTATTGGATTCAGATGACCAGCCAATGACATAGTTATTTGTGATTATTCAACAAAACTTTCCAATTGACCTTTTTGTCTGTTGCTCATTCAAGTATGAATAGAAGACTAACTCAAGATAAAGAAGTCTTTAATAATTTTTAGGTTTTAAATTTCTCTATATTGGGAGAGGAGAGAACTTAATTATGTTGCAATATGGATAATTTAACATTTTTCAAACCAACACGAGTTCTCATTGAGTTTGAAATATTTTTACAATATTTGTGTATCAAAGTTCTCAATAACAAATTCAACATAAAATCTCTATGTTCACGACAACATTCACTCACTTGCATCCAACTGGGATATTTTTCTTTCAAACTATGACAAATAATAGATTTTAAATTTTGAATGACTTTCGTTGTAAAAATTTTGGTAATACTTTCACTAAAGATTGTCATACAAATCATAGCAAATTTTTGCACTAAATCTGTTGGTGTCTTGAGTGAATTTTCTTGTTCTAAATTAAAATTTTTGTAAAAAATCAATAACTCGTCAACATTTTCAACGTCCTTCAAGGCATTGTTGACAATACTGACAGTTAAATTTTTTAATACATTTTCTTACCAAGTACCCAGCAAAATATACTGTGGAGCAATTTTCTAAATTAAATTCTTCGATTAAAACAGGATATTGTTTAGATTGATTTCCACTTGAACTCTCACATAATGAATCATCCGCGTCTATTGTTTCAAGAGTATTTTCTTCAGATGCGGAACCAACAGAATCTATTAAGTCTTCATTATCAAGAATGTTTTGATCATGATCGATATTTGATCCAGAATTTGCACTTAGTGCGGGTCTTATTAAATTAGTCACAATGCTCATTTTGAATGCTGCCCGAAATGTTTTCACTGTGGGATTTCTATTATAACCACCCTTTTGTCTAAAAATTGAAAATTGATTTTTGATCCTGATTCAACCTGCCTGCGAACAAGAAAGTGAAACCTAAATGCTTTTGTTTTTCGAAAAACATTTTTTCTGCACTGATGGTTTGTAAAAAAACATCAAAAGAAGGAGGCCTAGACATTTTATTTTTTTTATCAATTTTGTATAATATTTTCAATAAATCATAACCAGCATTGAGTGCTTCCATTACCTGAGGATTTTTCTCACACATAACACGATTATATGGATTAGCACTTTTAAAATGAGTACTATTTAGTGCATCGAACAAATTGTTGAGTGTATTTATGAAAAATGCTGTGTTTTCGGCAGTTGAGGAAACAAGTTCTCCACTTCTCACTGCAACTTTGATTGCAGCTGACACACTATGACTCAGAAGTTGAGCAGCTAATTTAACATTCATCTTTTCAAATGCATTTGGAGAGAAATGTTTATCAGTTAATTTCAAAAGACATCGGCCAGTTTTGCTACTTTTATCGATTTCGTAAACCTTCTTGACATCAGAAAATGTTATATGTTTATCATCAAAAATGAAATAATTATTCAAAAAATTATTTCTTAAGCACTTTAACAAATGTGGGGCATCATAAAATGCAAAATATGTTCTCTCCTCCTCTAAAAAATAAGGTTTTGTGTGTGATACATTCAAATTTTCATAAAACTGTTGGTTTACTTTTGATAAATCACATACCAGCCCTATTGGATTTAGGTTTGCACATACTAGTTCCTTCAAGCAAGTTGGGATTATTGTTTGGAGTTCTATCGCACTCACTCCGTTATCAGTTACAAAATAGGCCAGAGGCATTTTCCAATTTGCATAAATTCCACGAATCATAACTACTAGAGCGAGATTCGCCGGCACAGGTCTTCGTCCCACTTCATTTCCTAAATCTACTAGTCCTTCAATTATATCTGTTTTCTCATTATAATCTACTTTTCTTTTCAGAGCCATTTCATCAAAAATAAGCAAACACACTTTTTCTGACGGTTTCATAGTTTCAGGTTTCAAAGACAATTGTGTGAAAACTTTTTTGTTGAATCCTGGTTCACATCTGAAATTCCCCAACCATTTTTTTAATGTGGAAATTGCTGGAAGGATTATGCCTTTTTGTCTCATATAGTTATATGTTGAAGGTCTCTTATAACATAAGCATATAGATGCTTTTTTTTCCAATAATGTCCAAGGTGTACGAAATTTATGTTTCAAATTGCATATTCAATAAAGCATTGGAAAAATTTGTTGGAGCATCTTTGAATAAAACCTTAGCAGATAATTGAACTTTCACCAATCTTTTCTTCGATTCATTCAACTGGGTTTTCAAATTATTTATTTTTCTTCTTGATCTGGATAGCATTAACTTCAATTTGGCATTCTCGCTCTCAAGTGAAGGCTGTTTTTTGAAATTACGTTCATCGATGGGAAGATTTTGAAATCCTTGGAGATTATCACTGCTACTAGAGCTACTCTCAATTATATTGTCTTCAAAAAGTCTTATACTAGTACCTACATAAGATTTTCAACACGAAGCCACTTGCAATGAAGGCGGGCTACTTTCCACGCTACTACTGTCTGAAACAAACTTTTCCGGAACAGCATCTACTGGCAAGGTCCTTGCAGCCACTTGATCAGCAGAAAAATGATTGCTGCATAAAATTTTTTTTCGCAAAGACTTCGGACTCAAATCTGCCATTACCTGAAATAACAATTCAAAGGTGTTATTTATAGGAAATTGTTGTTATGAAATGATATATAAATATAACAATGAAAGGTTTGATTGTTCACAGAAAACGTTTTGCGACAAAAAATGAGATATCGAATGAGAAATAACAGAGTCAACGAATTGAATAAAGAAAAATATGATCAAGTGAAATGTGTAACTGATGATGCATAATTTTCAATAAGTAGTCTGTTTTATTTTGCAGGAGAGATTAATATGTAAAACATTATTTTTGATATTTACTGTGCAAAACCGCTGTTTGACTTGATTAATAATTCATTTCAAATTTTGCACATCTTATCTAACTTATCAGTTGAGAACTCAACTTCATCCATTGCGTTACTACAAAATGAGTAGAACTACACATTGGATACAAGATATTCAACTTCAATGGATTGTGCATTGAATTTCACTAAATTATGCTCATTTTTTCCGAACCAGCTCTTATAATAATAAAATGTGACAAGTAATGACACTTCGAAATTGAAGTTACTTATGTCACACCCTGTAGCAGCTATAATAACTTACCAGAATGAAGTATCCATTGTTTGCACCTTTCGGAATCGTTCACTGGAAATCTATAGAACCTCAAAGATCCATCAGTCCTGGCGGATTGACCATATTTATAAAATTGACACTTATTTCCAGCCATCTGAAAACACAACAATAACTGTTAAAATTGCAAACTTCAAATGAAAAAGAACACTCAACTCTTTTCTTAATGAGATGCTCCACAAGTTTATATTCGTTTTGGTGCCCGGTACACATCAGTCCACCTCATTCATAACTTATTTCTACCGTTCGTCAATAAAAAACTCGAGAAATAATTCCTGACACGATTTTCAGATTAACCGAACCTAACCTAACTTTAATCAATATCGAGGAATTTGTCCTTCTAAACTTTGAAGGGCTTTAACTTCGGAAAGGGGAAACCGTCTCGTTTTGACTCGGATTCATTTTAAGCGACTCGAAATACACAAAAGTAGGCACTGATATTTTTTTAAAAACTTGATGTCGGCGGAATAAACAGAATTTTACCTAAATTTACTTTTTTTTTTCAAATAAGTTAGACTTTCATTGAAATGGGTAGACTACTTACCGTTTATGGATGTATCCAAAATACAAAGGGGTTGAGCGTCTCCAAAAAAATTCACACTACACAATCGAAATGTTGATAGCAAACGTCACTATCTTAAGGTTCTCAACTCAGTCTGATTATATTGATTATAATTCACTTCCAGCACATCATCTATCTATATATAGTTAATCTCCAGTCTTATGGCACATCCAACGACCGATATTCCATCCCAATAATCTACCTGATACACAAGATAAATAGGAAACTCATTACGCAAGTGAATTATAATTATTCGAATCTACCCACCACTAACTCATAAACAACGACACTCGACCCTGATGCGGATCTGTCCGATAAACCCAAACCTTTCTCAGGTCAAATTCTTCAAGGCAAGCGATTTTCGTCTCTATTGGTGGCGGGGATATGATATTCAAAAGCGAGTCTCCATTTTCACCTACGCCATCTAGTGACAGTCTCCACTCCTGTCAAATACAATTTCCATAAGGTTATCCTACTATATAGTCAATATACAAAGTCAGAACATCAAAATATCATAACCGTACTTCATAGAATTCGTAACTCATCATAACGGTACAAAATCAGAAACGTATTTTATCATAATCGTAAAAAATCAAAATGTATTGCGTCATAATCGTAAAGTATCAGAACGTACTCTATCATAATCTAATAGTACATGGGCTTGCTTACAATATTAATAAAAATATATGGTAATTGGATATCCGCTGTCATTTAGGAATCCAGGAGAGATCTGTGATCTTAAATATATTGGAAAAATTGAATAATAACATTATTTTTCACCTATTGTAGCTAATTTTTATATTTTGTGTTCTTCCATATTCAAAAAAATGTTGCCTACCCTGATTCCTATATTGACATGACACTGTTGCCAGTCAAGCGGGCACTGTACTGTAATGTGTATGTGTCTGTTTCATTCATTGTAATTATTCAATCTATTTAATTGTTGAAAAAGTTTATACATTAAAATAAGACAGCGATGTTAAATCAAGTGTTAAAAAGATTGAATGGCTGGTGATTACCTACTTCTCTACATAAATCTGTGCGAGGAAAAACTGATATTGCCAGAATTATTACCTTGACGATTCTTTGCTCCTGATGAACAATTATTGTTTACTTTCACTCCAGAGTCGCGAAATTAGGTATATGAACTATTATCATGACCTAAGATTCCATATGTATCCTGTTACAAATTTTAGTTTGGTTTCTATAAGTATTTTTTTTCAGGTCCCGAGTAATATAGAGAAAGACTCCGTATTTCAACAAAAACATGTAGTAACACCTAAATGCATCTGGTTATAAAAAGTTAACAATGAAGTGTATACTCAGTAAAAACAACCTAAACGAGAAATATACCAACTGGAATTTACGGAAACAGAAAATTGCATACTTGGCAAATAATTGAAAATCGTAATATTTGATAATAATCATCAATTGTCACCAAAAGACAACTGTAGATGCTGGCAATGGAAACATCGTAAGACTTGTTTTCAATAAGAAGATATAAGGGCTGACAAGTGTGGGGTGTGCTTTAAATCGCTGTAAAAAACTTGTGGTATTAGATGTAATATCTGTACAATATGGTTTCACATTGCTTGTGTGGGCTTAATTCATGAAGATATCAAATTGTATGAAGATGAATTGAAAAAAAGCAGGTGGCAAAATATGAAATTGCAACTTAAAGTGATGAGCGAGTTTGATGTGACTAATATCCCAACGACCGTCCAGATTTACACCGAAGATGTTTTGACAGAACTAGAAAATATCATGAAAAAAACTGGAAAACATGGAAAATAATATCAAATAGACACATGTTCAACAATTGATAATCAATGAAGACTTACAACATGAAATAGTAATTATTCGAAGCTAGTTAAACGAGGTCAAAGTAGAGCTGAACAAGCAACAACAAAAACAAGGTACAGTGAACACAGTTTATCCTACAAGAAATAGGACAGCTCAATAGCAGGATAAATAACTGAATAATGTATAGTTTAGAAGAATCCATATCAGTTAATCAAGAAGATACATAAATTTGATCTATCCAAAAACAAGGAGATTCTCAATTTACTCTCAGTCGAGATGAATGACGAGAATATTGCAAGAATCACATAATGGGTTTCAATAGATCCAGTGCCAAAACATGTTCCACAAACATCACATTTGATGGCTCAGAGAAAAAAACAAGCATTGAGACTTTCGAACAAACTCAAATCAGCACCTTACCGGATAAGCACTGACAGAACAAAGATGCAAATTGAACACTTCAAGAGGATGAGGGATGGACTGAAAGCAAAAATCTTAAATGGTGAACCTAATCTAATACAATGGTCAACCGAGAAAAGTAAACAAAAATGGTAAACAGGAAAACAGGAGTACACCCCACTCTAGATTTATGGTTACAATATTGGAGGTTTGGAAACTAAACTTGAGGAGTTATTCAAAGCAGAAGCTTATATATCTATGATATAATCATCCTGATAGAAAGTTGTCTAGATTGTGACATTCCTGATGGTGAAATCAACTTAGACGCTTACAATATGTTTCTATGTGATCGTAATGATAAAACAAGCTCGAAAATCAGAGGAGACGAAGTTGCAATTACCATTTGTTCATACTTTTCATATATTTAATGAATAAAAATTGTTGACTTGTGAGTAGCTCTTTTGTTACTTCTGCCTTGACTTTGAAATTACATTAAGAAATTGTGTATCTACCCATTACCCACCTGGGGAACATATTTTCATAAATAAAAAAGACGTTTTTATTTGTTTGTTTATTTTTTATTGAAACCTAGTCCTCTCTAACCACAGTTCATATGAACTGTAGCAGAAAATGTATGTTAGCAAAAAAATATTCCACACTAACAACTACCTTATTTAATTCTTATAAACCTATACACTAATACAAAAATTCACCTGACTAAATGTTGACTAAGAAATCAAATAAAAACTACTATCAGTAAAATCAAGAAATTATTCTCGCATCAATGTAGGTCATCCTCCTAAAAGCTCCTTATTCTTCCCCACAGTAAAAACCCCATCATATGCTACTTGGTTAATTTCATCCATAGAATTGGTACTTTCTTTAATACCTTGTGATTTTTCTTCGTTTTCTATCAGTCTTATCTTTTTGATTTAACTTGAGGTGTGTGTAACTGTGTTTTAGTATACAATCACGAAAGAAACTATCCCTTCCTGGGTATGTGAAGGAATAGTCAGATTTGAACATTACATTATGAATTATATCCAAAATCTTAGTCATCCTGTTGAATGTGTTTTTCTCCAGACTCCTACTCATACCTGTCCATGAGTATTTAGTAAGAAGTTGTTTTGTGAAAATGATACCTGCCAACTTGTAACAAGCTGTTTTATATCATTTTGTTTATAGGACTCATTCTCCAGCTCTTTCTCCAACTTTTCTAGGGCAGATACCATGTCAATTGGGAATATGTGCAACTCATTCTCAGTAACAGTCAAAGATGACTCCGTTTTCTTCAATATACTGTCAAGATTGTCAAGACGCTCAGAAATATCAGCGCACTTTTCCACGATTTTTCCTTTACCTGAAACAGGAAATCATATAGTACTTGATGCCTTTTTTTTAAGATAGATTGTTCAAATTAAAAACTAGTGTGGTAGTTTAGTCATCATCGTTTAAATACTTACATTCCTTCAAGTCTTTGGATATCTCATCCACTTTGAATTCCAGTATGGATAATTTTTCCATCACTACATCAGTATCATTAACAAGCATATTTTCATCTCTTTCACTGATTCCAGCATCAGAGCTTGCTGATCTAGTGGTGGAGGGTGGCGTTTCAGGATCTTGGAGTACACATTGACGTTCTATTGGTTTTTCTACTGCCTTCTGTTTATTTAAGCTAAAATCATAAGCAGGCAATCCAGATATTTCATTTTTCAGAGCACTTGCTCTTTTGCTAAAAGTAGGCAAAGATTTTGAGGGTACTATTTTTCCTTTTTCATCATCCTTAGTGCTGTAGTCAGGTAATGAATTGTCTTCAATTGCACATATTTGGTCTGTCTGGGCCAAAGCATGCATAAAGAGAAGTTAAAGGTGTAGAATGCGGTGTCCAAACCGATTTTGAATTTTCAGGGTGATTAAAAACGCCATAAAACGAGTATTGACATTGAAAATTTTCCGCGGAAACGATGGAAAAAAGTTTTTTTTAATAAAATACACATTCGAGATCTCCTCAATAAGTTCCTAAAAGGTTAAATTTAGGGGTGCTGATGTCAGTCAGTGGCCATGTGTAGTGTGTGTAGTATCCACTCGAAAAAATTAAAAAATACATTTCTGTGCAAAAAAGAATAATGGTTGCCATGGTTCATAGAACAAACATTACTTCTTCTTTTGTGTATACCCTAAGAAAGATGTCCAATGCACAATGGAAGCGTTCAAACACAAAACGTTCCAGAGGTTCAAATATAAAAAAGTTTATTCATCTTTTTCGCTTCCACTTTGTGATACTGCATAAAGTGATCTACAAAGTCATGGCATGGTGAAAGTGAAGATTAAAGTTAATGTTGCGTTAATTCACCTTGGAGACTATATAGGTGTAATATTCCAACTAAAAATCATGATACAACTAGATATATAGTTTACAAACTCTTTCTAGTGGAAGAACTTAATCACAGGAAAAAGTAATTTTCCAGTTATCCTGATTAAAAAATGCCTCGAATATTTTATTTGTATTACTGACAATGTACTTCTTTAACAAAAAAAGAAAATGGGCAGCCTCTATTATCCCTCAACATTTGTGTCAATCTAAATACTGCTAGATCAGTAACGTAATTCTTTCGGAAATATCTTCAGATGATCTTCAATAGAAATTTGTTCTATAAGGAGCAAGGATTCTTGAAATTATTAAATCAATTTAAAATCTGAAAAAATGAAAGGTCGTTATTCCTCGATCGTACTTGTTTTTTTTAACAAGTTTAACATATTGCATCCTGGATTTTTTTTTGTTTTCTGTCCCCTGGAAAAGAAAGTTTCAAATTCTTATAATATAAGTATGTTACGTATCGTATTTTTTATGAATTTGGAAATTAAACAAAAAAATATATCAAAAAATGCATATATACTTCCCCTAGGCGACGTTTCGGAAGCTAGTCTGCCTCCTTTCAAGCCTTCTTGAAATTTTTAAGAGATTGAATTTTTTCGGTGAGTAGTGTCAAAATGTAACACTGGTATGACTAATCAGATGCCATACTACGTCGATTTTGACACAACCTACTTCAAATTGATTCTTCCCAGTCCAACTTCCCATTTCAGAAGAGGCTTTCAACATTGATTTATACTCAATGAACAAGTAGGAATATCTTCATTTCCCTTTAACAAAATGCAAGTGCACTCTTTATGACCGAGCAGATTGGAACAAAACACACATCATTATGTGGGACCAGGATTTATCTTGATGCTGCACAGGAAATCCAAAATTGTCTAAATAGCACTGTTCAATTAATGGGGGGAAATTTCGACGCTGAGATGTAAAAGTTAATTCTCCACACATATACATAACAAAAACGGTCGGGGTTATTAGAACCCTTTGGTGGCTTAATAGCATGTGTACCTAACGAAAATAAAATGTATGTTAGTTGATGCAATAGTTATACAGCCTACATGACTTTATTTAAACAAATATAAGTATATTAAGGTCAGAAATGAATATATGGCTGTCACAAAAAACTGGATGTGATTGAAAAAATTATTATATATTTATGACACCAACAAAAAACTTCACAAGGTTTATGTGACAAAAACAATGTTGACAGTGTTATCTGTTTTTTGGTGTTCTGAGACTTATAAGTTTTGTTTGAAGTCTTTAAACAAACAGTACAACTAAGTTATTTCAGTCGTCTCATTTTTTACTGAGGCTGAATGGAAATATATAAATCATAATTGTACAAGATTTATAGTGAAATGTAGTTACCTATTACCAACATAATTCATTAGTAGAAATATATTTATGTAATCTCTATCTCTCTACTTTGGGTGGTCATAGGTTCCTGCTTCGGTAAGGCGCATTCGACCAATATTTATTTAATCAAAAAGATCCCTACACTACTCAGATTGGGATGTCTTTTAGCTAAATTAGTGTTTCTGATAAAATGGTATTTTTATTCACCTCAATAATTACAGAATGTTTATGAAACAGTTTCAAAAAAGTCTATGTAGGAACGGCATATACATTAAAGAACTTGAATGAACATTCAGATACACAACATACCTGTGGGTTAGATATTTTTGATACTACAGAGTGCAGAATTTGATAAATCACATTCTGTTAATCATTCTGGAAAATATTATATTGATAAAAAAACAAATATTCACAAAGAGGCCTAGTCCAGTGTAACTTCACAACTTGACCATTAACAAAAAAAAATTGTTGCCAGAAAAAATAACATTTGAAAAAAAGGATCTCAATTGGAATACCAATATCTAAATCACAGAAATCCAGGAGATCTGTGAGCATGTCTGAAATATTTTGAGTAGAAAGAAAGTCACCATAGAAAATGTCAATTTGTCTGGCCCTGATATTTGATAATATGAATATCTGGTATACTATATAGAAAAGTGCTTATATTTCAACAGCACACATTTTTTGAAACAATTCAAAAAATGGAATACTATAGGTACCTATAGAGTGTGGAAGAGTGTAAAGGTTCAATCTCAGGGTTTCTTGAAAAGGGTTGCTGTTAGTTCAATGAGACACGGGGAGTGGTGCGACAGTTTAATTCCAATTTCGGGGGAGACAGAGGACCTCGATTCCTTGTATTGATTCTAAAATAATTACACAGACTTTCAATAAAATAAATAAAAGTAGTTAATAAAAACTTCACCTACGTGTTACTTCATTTAGTAGTAAAAAACCATTACCCACCTAAAATAATTACAGGCACGGGACTCGACGATGAAGCTTGTCCTTGAGGACCACAGTAAGGTAATTTAGAACCGAATTCAATTTACAAGCAAGCGAGAAAAGGTTCGAACAATCCAACAAATATGACGAAAAAGAATCTCGACAGCAGTTCATAAAAAACCTGGCCCTGAAAATACATTTTAAATGCAAAAAACCCGACGACGTGGAATATTAGTTGCCTACCCCGGGAGATATGAGCCGTGGATACTAAAAGTATCAAGGGCGGCAGAAAACTGTAAACAACAGGAATCGGCCGTCACTGCGGTGGGTAGGTTACAGAGAAAATTCACCAGATGGCGACACGCGACACGGTAAAGTCTAAAATGGAACAGATGTGTTTTGTCACAAGAGCACATTGAATCCGTTTTTTTGGCGACTCAGAATTTTAGAAAAGTCAAGTCATTGAGCTATTTTATAGATCTACAACTCAAATAATTCTGCCAAGAGCCATTTTTCCATATGATTGGTGCAAGATCCTATTATGATAATATGCATTTATTGACAGAATATAGTACCTAGATACATTTGGGGAGAAAAAAGTGAAAATCTGTCAATAGGTTACAAGATTGGTTTGGACCATTCTTACTCTTGCACCTGGCAAAAAAAAAATTGTGAATAAGTTCAATGCAATACTCCTTGAAACAAAATCTGTCATGAAGCATTGAAATCTTGAGTTTCTCTTTCTTCATGTGCCGTTTATTAAAATTAGTAAGCAAATATCAGTCAAAAAACTGAACATTTGTACAGACACTTTGAGTACATTTTTTATGAAAGTGTTTTCATTGAGAAAAAAAAGTAATACAAATTATGAAACAACAACAAAAATTTATTGGCGATCCGGGGCGACTTGATTGATTCTAGTGGCACATTTTCTTTTTCAGCTGCAAGAAAACCCAGAAAAACCTGCAGCACCACATCACCTGAAAATCTTGATCTGCCAATGTCCTCTCATTCATAGAATAATATGTAGGGTGTCTCCTGAGGCTTCAATAAATCCAAGATATCGCCAGAATATTTAGTGACACAACTATCGTTAAACTTAAATCAGTCTGTTTCGTTTTCGACCAATTAGTAATAATGGCCAGATTCAATGCCAGAACCACAGCGAACAATGACTGCATGAAGATTATAATAGTGGTCTGCTAGATTGAAGTGTTCATCTATTTTGAATCTTCGTAAGAGTTTGGTGCTTCCTCCAGAGGTTGAATCATGTTTGATGGGCATCAATGTTATTATTAGATTGACTGGTGACTCAGCTATACTTGTTGTCTTATAATGGTAAGTCAATTTGGCACATATTTGGCAATACCGTTGATGATCACCTGTTAAAAGTTCTTTCTTGAGATGATTCAACAGTAAGCATTGCAAGGATTGATTATCAGTCTTATTGGGAAATGCCACTTGAAGTTCCAGAAAGTCACAAACGTTTTTGCCACCTCTTGTACATGTACTTCAGCGTACAAAAGTGAGGATTTTTCCAACAAAAGTTCTAGAAACACAAGACAAGATGGACTCTACGGAATCATTCAATCCAGAGCGGTCAGGAGTATTGATTTGGCTATTTTCCTGCTCACGAAGAGTATTCAACAAGAATTTGGAGCAATCCTCTTGTTGTCCTAAAGAGTATGTAGTGGACTTCGAAGACTCCAAGAAATCAGTTGGTGGGAAACATGATACATTCTTTCGAAACTGCAGCTGTATGAACAGGTCTTTGAGTTTGGTGAATAAGTAGGAAACGTTCTCGTTCATCGTTAAAAACTTGTTCTCGAAAGTCTTCGTTATGAACAACACTTGTAAAATGTCACCCCTTTTTGTCATTGTTTCACTTGGTGCTCGCCATTTCAATATTGCAATTGTATCTTCAGGATTCAGGAAGAGAACACCATCCGATTTCAGACGTGGATTCTTGTTGATTATCATTGTCATTAACCTGCAAAAAATATATTTTGAATTATTTAAAAATCTTGTATTGAAAGATGAAAGGAATCAGAGAAACTCATGCTGAATATTACTTGCTATGGTGCTAATTGATTAAAACAATCAACATACTTGAATTTATTTTTGGAGAATCCTTCGACACGTTCAACTGTTCAAAGTATCAAGTTTTTGACAGCGGTGCGGTATTTCTTTCTGGTGTAAATAAACAGAGAAAGCAATAACCGCTTGAGTGATTCCAAAATGAATCGAGAATGGCTTAGCCCCTTCGAATTAGACTATTTTCATTGCACGTTGCCAAAATTATTAAGATTCTAACGTCAGCCCATATATTAAATTTTGAATGCGCGCGCATCCAAATTATGATAGATTACGATTCTGATAGAATCCGTTATGATATTTTACGAATTCTATGGTGTACGATTTCTATCCTGTACGATTCTGATGGTGTCCCGTTATGATATATTACGAATATGATTTTGTCACGTTTCTATCGAATACGTTATGATAAAATACGTTATGATAACATACGTTATGACGAAGTACGTTCTGATAATGTACGTAATGATAGTATACGTTTCTATAAAATACGATTTCTATAAAGTACGATTCTGATATTATACCATTATGACGCATTACGATTTCTACCATGTAGCGTTATGATATGGTATATTATGATGCAATATATGGACCCATAATGAGTGATGGAGTTACCATTCATATTGGATATCAACATTGACACCTGACAATTTTTCCACAGACAATTATCGCGATAAGAGTGAACTTTTCGGGCATTTTCGTTCATACATGATTATGTTTTCAATTTGATTTAAAATATTCTGAAACTACAGAAAGATATTATATATCATTTTGTGAATAAAATATGCTATCAAAATAAATCGAATTGAATTTTTCCTTCCTTAATTTTAATTTCACCAATTTCTTTGACCGTAGCTAGTCGGGGGATTCGTATTAAGGGATTCAGTACCAAAGTACTTTTTAGTAAAAACTAGTACTATTTCAGTTTTGAGATTGGGTTCAATGTTTTCGTCACGAAATCTCCAAATCGGTGTAGAGAGTAGAGACACAGAACACCCTATCTACACAGAAGCGCAAAGCGCAACTGAAGCGTTCCGACCGAATCGAAAGCTTGGCTTGTATATTGTCAACCTCACATTTGTGTTGTTAGGGTGTTATAAAATTTCCGAACAATTATCAATGTCCTTGGGTTATTACTACTGATAAATTTTATTGATATCGGATGAAAGCAAGATCAGAGTAGTTTTGAACGTTCGTTCCTGCAAAATTCAGTTGATTGCTCTAAGGGCCAGTTGTACATTTCAAGATCACCAACAGTTCAATGTTGACTATGGTTCAATGACAAAATTAAGTTGTACCAACCTCGTTCATTGTTGATCGACAGTTCAACGTTCAACACCGAGATCAGTTGAACGTTGATATCTTGTCGGTTCAAAGGTGGTTCAAGTTTGATCCTTCATTTTTGACATCATTGGCATATAAGTATTATATAAAATGAATTTTCTGGGAGAATCAACTGATGATGAAGATTTTTCAGAGTTAATTGATAACATACAAAACCAGAGATTGAGACAGACGTATAGAGAACGCCCAAATCATTTTACAAAGTGGAATGATCGGGATTTCAAATTCCGATTCCAGTTATCTAAACGAGCTGTACAAATTGTAATTGATGAGATTAGAGAAGAAATAATTTCTGGTAAAATTCTATTTATCGGGCGCCACCTGTTTTTTGAAAAATTTAGTGAGAAAGTGAGGTTAACAAAACAGTCGAACGCGCAAGGCATCGCCGATGCGAGTTATGTTAACCTTAATTTCTTATCAGGATATATTTTTCAATCTTGTAGCGAAAAATGCTTTCAATTCGGTTGAAAAGTGATGAAGAAGGTGGTACAGAATGTGTATATTGTGCTGATATAAAGAAGGAGGAATTTCGAGCGGCATTGGCTGAAAAACAAACATAAGCGTCAACCCCGCTTTCCTGTCTTTGGGGGGCCGTATCTCCGAAACTAGTTGACTCCGAAACTAGTTGAGACCGCCAAAATTTTGAAATGCCCAATGGTGATGGTCTCATTGCGACAAGGCAAGGATTTTACGATATTGCAAGATTTCCAAAGTGCATTGGAGCCATAGACTGCACACACATCAAATTGCAAAGTCCTGGTGGGCCTTATGCAGAAACCTTCAGAAACGGGAAAGGTTTCTTTTCTTTGAATGTACAAGTTGTAGGAGACTCGAAATGTACAATGAGAAATATTGTCGCTAGATGGCCAGGATCCTCACACGATTCTAACATATTCAGAAATTCTAGACTTAGATCAGATTTTGAAGATGGACAATTTGAAGATAACCTTCTGGTTGGTGATAGTGGCTATGCAATAAAGTCATATTTAATAACCCCGCTGTTAAATCCTCAGACATCAGCTGAGAATCTGTTTAACGAAGCTCAAATTAGAACTCGAAATCCAATAGAAAAATTATTTGGAATATGGAAAAGACGTTTTCCTATTTTGGCTGTTGGAATTCGCCTAAATATTGAAAAAGTGGAAGCTGTTATTGTAGCTTGTGCAGTATTACACAATATTGCTATTCAAATGAATGAAGAAGATCCTATAATAAATGATGATGAAGTAGAAGCTGCTATAATCTTCACAAACAATGTGAATAATGGTGTAATCAATAGAGACAATAATCATGGTTTAAATGATAATATTCGACGTGCTCAAATAACACAGTATTTTGCAAATTTATAATTTTCTTTACTATTTGCTACTATTGGAGGGCAAGTTTATGTAGTTGCTACAATTGTACCAAATTTGTTAAAACCTACAGTAGAAACCAGTTAAATGTTGACGAAATATACTTAGCACTATTGAAAAATGTGTTCGTATTGTCTCCTCTCCACTATTATCTCTGCTCTTATGGTTGTTCACAGTCTCAAACATAAACTTACCATTAGAATTTAAATAAAATTACTTTATGCATTTTATTTCCATTTATTTGATGATAATGAGTGATTTTGAAAGGTATTGAACTATAAGTACCTTCTTTATAATAAATAAATGATTTGCAGATGAGTTCATTTGAACATAACACAACTTTTCATTGAACAAATATATACAACATTTTACGAGCTCACAGTGACTTGTTTTTTTTTCAATAATAATTGTTTTTCAAGCTCTAGTATCTCCATTCTCATTTCATGTTCCTTATTTAAATGATAGCTTCGTTCTTCAGTGTCTTTCTCTTGAAGTTGCAACTTACGTTGATGCTGTTCCTTCATATGAGTAAGTTTTAAATTGTGTTCTTCTAGGAAACACTTTTGTTGCAATTCAGCTAACGCAATTTCGGAATGGGTCCATTCTTCTAGCCTATAACCTAAGGAATTCCTACCAACTACTCTCTTAGGACGTTCTTTATTTTCTTTATTCTGTTTACTCAAAGATGTATTTTTGGGAGCTTGTAACATGGCTGGTGTGTATTTAGCCCAAGTTCCTTCTTTGTGTTGACCCTTGCTAGTCGTTGGTGTGGCATTTGGAAGCTCGTCTTTATTTTCACTATGCATGTCACAATCGGTGTCCATGTTAATGATTTCAAAAAGTCCTGAATCAGATGTAGAGATTTGAATGGTTTCTACTATTAGTTATACAAAACAAAATAATGAATACAAAATATAGGTACCTGCTACAGTATCATCATCGAATTCTGAAGAACGGCCTGTTAATTGTGTCCCTATAATCTCATAAATATCATTGTCTACACTGGTTACAACGATGTCTTTCTCAGGTCCACCTCCTGTACCTGTGATATATTTTTTTGATCTGCAAACTTTTTCTTTGTTCTTTTTTTTATATTCTCATATTTGTTTCGCAGAGTTTTAACATCCCGGTGATATTCTGGACATATACTATTATATTCTTTCCCTAGGTTTTTCCAAGCATCGCCTTTTATTTTCTTAGTGTTTGTATCTGTTTTCTTAGATTCGATTAATTCCTTGTATTTCTTCACCAAACTCAACAACACATTTTCTTCTCTGGCAGTGAAATTTGTGGTTCTAGAAAATTTTTTGGCGTCCCCCAACGTTCCTATATACTAACGTTGCGTCCCCCATGATTAACTATTAACCAGAGACATTAACTTAACCTAACCACGATTTTGACAAAGCAAAGATAAAAGATAATCACAGAACAACCACGGATAAGATTTACAGGACCACCAACATTAGAAAAAAATCATATCATCGACGATCAGTTGAACTAAAGTCAATATGAGTTGGAACAACGCGTTTTCTATTGAACTGAGATCACCAGTGACTAACAGTTCAGTTGATCTACAGATGAACGTTGTTTCGTACAACTTGACCTAAAACTATTTGAATATCAAATAGCTGCCTACACCACTTTCATATCTACTTTTTTTTTGAAGGTGCAAAAAACATCAAGCCTATTCACTGAAAATATTTTGGTAACTATCCAAATTCTCCGTTTATATTTGTTGAGAATAAGGGAATGTAGATTGCTGATCAACGAAGCATTTAGACGAATTTGATAGGGGAAATGTAAGTTCTGAATTATTAAGACCTTCCTAGGGTCGTATCTTCAAATGAAATTAAAACTGCCCCAATTTCAGTTCAGAAGCAGAAATGCTCAGTTTAGAAAGTTTACAAAGGTGTATCACTTGAACTGTATATCAATCGACAGTTTGAATTTACCGCCAAGAAATGACATTATACAAGCCAAGCTTTAAATCAAGGTTACGAAAAATTGACCCAAAAGATCAAAGGGACCGCCTTTAAGTTGCGCTTCTGTGTAGATAGGGTGTTCTGTGGTAAAGACTAAAGAGACAAATCTACTAAAAAAGGGAGCATCTCGTTCTACCCACATTTCGTAACACCCAAAGTGCATAACACCCAAATGTCATAACTCCCAAATTTCGTTATGCCCACACTCACCGAACATACCCGAATGATGCGCTGTTGCCAAATTCATCCTTCTTTTAGGTTAGGTTAGTTAGCTTAGGTTAGATTGGTTTAACAGGGTTAACAGGAAATTGCAGAATATCCGGTAAATTTTGCAACAGTGCATCAATCGGGTATGTTCGGAGAGTGTGGGCATAACGAAATTTGGGTGTTATGACATTTGGGCGTTACGCACTTTGGGTGTTATGCACTGTGGGTGTTACGAAATGTGGGTGTTACGCAGCGCACCCCTAAAAAAAGATATCGAAGAGAAAAAAAATGAGAAGAATAAGAGGGTCTAAGGTGTCAACGTCACAAGGTCTTATTCTGTGACTGCTTTGTCTAAAGTTGAAACTGTTGAAAGTTGTGGTTTGACTTTTTAGTGCCTTAGTTTGACTTGACAACTTACAAATTCCTGTACCAAGAAATCTTGGAAATTTACTATTGTTACAAATGAAGTTGTCACTTTATTATCTCAAATTTTGTATTTTGATCAACTTTTCTTTGTGTGAATTTGGTTATCTCGTTCATTTTGTTGTTACTCAAATATTATTTTTAGGTAATTTCATATTGTGATGTTAGTTTTCTATCTTGGTGATTTTTTTCCAATAAAAAACTACCTCTGCCTCTTTGCCAATACCTGGATTACTACAAATTTTTAGAAAAATAAAATCCAGTACTAAATTCTCAATTCTAGTACTTTTTCGAAATGATATCTGGTACTATTTTTTATCGGGCAGGAACTGCACAATGCACAATCCACAATCCTTCATTCCTTCCCCTTCCCCTCCCATAACCCATAATATACCAACGTTGGCTGTTGGCTGATGGTTCTTTCTTCCTTCCTTTTCAGTTCGAATTCAAATAGATGTCATTGAATTTACAATTTACCTTCGAAACCAAGCTTCGGATGCGGTGGTTTCGTATACTCGAGTAAAGGATGAAATTATAAAATGGAATCTGAGAGAATCCTTGTAGCGGCGGGACTCACCGCGGCAGCTGTAGTGGGGGCATTCATTTTTTGGGGTCCTTCACCTTCGTCTGGAGGCGGGAGAGGTAGACTCGCTGGTTTGGTTAATCTAGGAAAGACATGTTTTCTGAATGCAATCCTTCATGCCTTAGCAGCTTGTCCCAACTTTGTAACTTGGCTTGAAAAAGATAAATACCTAAAAGAAACTAGCTTGAGGTGCACACTTGCCACTGTTTTATCAGGTATGACCCTACTGAAAATATAGGAGTGAGATTACCATTGTTAGATTTTCAGTTGTAAATGGTACAAATAAATCGATTCAAGAAACTTATGCACCTGAAGCAGTTATAAACGCACTCAAGAGATTGGGGTGGGTAATTCCTGCAGGAGAACAAGATGCTCATGAATTGTTGAATGTAATTTTGACCACATTGGATGAGGAGACGCAAAAAATTGGGAGAAAGGTATTGCATTCATGTACTGCATATAGGCATGTTCAATATTTCTATTCTAAAATTTTGTGAAACTGGTCAATACTTGATGAAAACCCATTTAAAAAAATATTAGTACAGATTCCTGCAAGATTGTCACTACAAGGTTGACTAAATTGTGACGTGTGTCGCTTTTCTTGATAATGAGGTTTAGAAAACCACGATACCTAAACGATCACAGTAAAGATATACAGTAAACTATGAGTATCTGTATTGTAGGCTGGTTGCTTATCAGATGCCTTGGGCATGAATGAATTAGAGCCTGAAATAGAGGACCAAGATGAGTTCAGCTCTCTTGGCAGCATGATGTCTTTGAATGAGCTCTGTAGGCCAACAAGTCCTAATTGGCAAAGAGGGTCAATAAGAAGAAACAGGTGGATTTCCAGATCATGTAGAGCTTTTTCTATGACTGGTCCACTACCCCAGACCGTCTCTCATCCTTTTACAGGCACTCTCGCTAGTCAATTACACTGCACTGAATGTGGTTTTAAGGTTAGTTCACATATGGTCATTTAACATTAAATATATCAGTATCACTATTTGATATACTTTTAGACTGCAGTACGATATGACAAATTTGAAAGCTTATCACTTGCACTCCCAAGCGGGGCAAGTGACTTAGGTTGGGGCAGACATAAACTTCATCAGTTGCTGACTGACTTTGTCAACTCCGAGATTGTGCAAGATGTACTATGTGAAGGTTGCAACAAGGGCAGGAACCCTACCAGACCACCTGTTTTATCTAAGCAAATAAAAATACTCAATTTTGGAAAGGTGAGCATTAACCACATGGTTTTGAGGAAATGTTTCGTCCTACTCACATATTTTGATGCAAGAATGCTTGAAATAAACTCAGAGGATTCAGAGTTTTACCCTTTGACAGGCACGTATAAAACTTCCTGTCCTATCGGTGAATTGGAACACAAATAGTCGAACTGGCTTTTTCCTAGAGGTTTGGTGATAAAATCAGCCATATTCTCCTTCAAACTGATGTAAGTTTTCGAAACAGCTTTCTCCAAACTCCTCTCACACATGTAGTGATAGTGAATAGGTATCTGTGTGTTTGCTCCTATCTCCTATGGTGCTGAATGCGGTTTTCTGATCATTAAATAGTTGAAAAGTAAAAAGGGCGGAGGGCGACGGTCTCCATTCACTCGCTTCCAACGAAAATAATGTTTTCACTTGTGAATATTGTTCAAAAAAAGTAGTAGCTGAAGTGCAGTGCATATTATGAATTCTATCATTGTCTTAGACAATCCAGGGATAAAAGAAACTCCGATTGAAAACAATTTCAGGAGCTGATAACACACATCAAAAAACTTACCTGGAACAGAAAACAAACTACTGAGGACAATATTGCTGACAAGCACGTTATTATTGAGCGATACATTTCATTTATACATAAGTTTCATTTATACAAATGTATTTTCCATGTGTAATTACAAAGATGATCTGCTATCAGTGTACACTGTGCATATTATAGTCAATAAATATATCTATCCATCTATTATCTCTGATAAGGAAAAACTCATCCAGATGTTTCAGGATGAAATTGCACAATTGGAGGCAAACCAAATGAAAACGTTCTCAAACAACAGAACCAGCATCGATTTGAATATAAAAAAGGTGAACCCCAAAAAAAAGCCAGAATGCAAAAACTACCACTGGATCCTCGTCAACAACGTCTAGGCAGACCGACAGGAATTCCAAGCTACAGGGAAAAACAAGTTTCAGAGTACACAGGTGGCAGCTGAGATTCTGAAAATGATTTCTAAAAAAAAGATGCAAGACCTTATTTTCCTGATGAAAAATGATTACAAAATCAAGAGGAAAACATGGGGGAAGTAGGAAATTAGGTCACCATGGTAACCAGACATAAAAAGAAGATAATTCACAAAATAGGCAGGGGCCAAAGACACCAACACTTACAGGGAAATTGGAAAAGAGAAAAAAATCTGGATATTCGTTTCTAAAGGTTCGTACAAAGTAGAAGATGATGTCAAAAAGTTCATTACATCTCATCATCGCTTCAACTCTGATAAGCTCTATGTGAGGAAACTCACCACACATATTGTCAGAAAGGATAGTCAAGTATATGAAACCAATTTCTGCCCAGAAAATATCTGCTTCTGTCGCTTCAACTCCAGACATCGTCAAAATTTCCTAGATAATCTGTCCACAGAAATGACAGATTTTCAAGAAACAGCCTCATCCACTATACAGCAAAACACATAACTGTTTCTCAAAACACAAACCTAGCGAATGAACTGAATATAATTGAGATGCATTGTGAGACTAATAATCCAACATTCCTCTCAGTATATCCTAGCGATTGATGTCAGAGAGTAAAATAATCAACACTAAACTAACGAATAGAAATCTAGTATCCAGTTCCTCTAGGAGCAGGAGTGAAAATGGTGGCACTGCCCAATTTGTCAAATCATAATTTCTCAAGTTGTTCAGTGGAGATGCACTTTGAGTGTTCAGCCATTGTATGAACAAAATGTATAGTTGCACCATATATCATAGCCCATCGAACGATTCAGGAATATTAACATTTCTTGATCAATTAGAACTCATTCTTGAACACATAACAGCAAAATATATAGTTATTTATTATACAAGGAAAAAAGTATTAGATTTTAGCTCAAGGTTGCATTCATGCAATGCACATTCAATAATTGAACTTTGATATGAAGGAAATGTAACTTTTGTATAAGAAAATATTCTATAAAAAATTTAATTTCTACCTTAACTTATATATATATATATATATATATATATATTTTGTTACCTATCATCAGAGATATAATGTCAAACTTTTTTCCTGCCACAGAAAAAAATATTCTGCGTCGACTTTAATATAGATTTCAGGGGGACAGTTATCATAAAAAACGACTTTTTGATATATTTGAAATATTTCAGCTGCAGTTTCCATATCCAATCCAAACTGCAAATTATGGTGACCAAATAACATTTAGCCATGTAGACTTCATAGTCACTAATTTAGCGACTGTCTCATGTGAAGTTTGAAATGTTAGTATCTCAGATCACTACGCTCAGGTGTTGACATGGGATGCAATAATTGAGATCAGTAATTAAAGTTATTGTATTATCACCCGAAGAATAAATGAAAATTCCTTGATTTTTACATTCGTGCTTTAATACAGCATCCCCTAAGCAAAAACATTTCACCAAAGAAATACTCCAAAATAGAGAAAGTAGCATTTCCAAGATAACTTTTAGAATAAATAGAAAATCCGCAACAATTTAACTGGCTACGGAAACTTTCAAATGATCCGTTTGTTCACGATCACTATAAAACAACTAGAAAGCAAAGTGAAACTCTGATAATGAGACAAAATCTCTGTGGAAGTTGGAAAATATCAAAACCAACCATATCAAACAAAACCAGAAAATCACTTTGAATCGTAGCAAAAGAAAAGATGATGAAGAACAGATAGCAGATACTTTTGGGATTTATTTTGCAAATTCTGAGGAAAGCTGGATTTAGTCAACCTAGCCCTGTGTAGAAAATCAGTCATCAAAATCCCCAATTTTGTTTTTTTCTTCTGTTACTGAATATGACATCAAAAGTATAGTAATCAACTTGAAAAAGAAATTCTCCACCGGTCTAGATGAGATACCAGCAGTTTTACTGAGAGAGACTATCGATGATATCTCGGATACGCTAGCCTTCATTACAAACTACTTCGATATGAGAGGGGAGTTCCCGAACGAACTGAAAGTCACTAAAGCAGTACCGGTCGTCCTAAGAAGGGGGACAGCCAGTGTGTTGAGAACTACAAAAAACATGAACAGTTGATGCCTTGCCAGTATGGATTCCGAACTGGTAATTCTGTTCAAACGGCTTGAGCAGATCTTGTGCAAATTATCTACAAATTAAACTGGATGCTTTGGGCATTCTCATTCTGGTAGAACTCTCAAAGTGCAAGTCAAGGATTGGCTTTCTGATGATTGTGGTATCCGGTATCCGGCTCCCAAAATGTTGTACAAGCTCCTGGATGGTCAACGAATTTGTATATTTCCACATATACTGAAGAGGGCTTGGGAGTCAGCCGATGGCAAGAAAGTGAGTTCCCAACTGGTTGTGCCCATGTCGAGAATAGAGGATGTTTTGTTAGAGTATCATGGTGGTAAATCAGGTGGACATCTAGGAGGTAACAAGACCTTGGATAAAATACGGCAAACGTTCAACTGGGAGAGAGAAGATGCCCAAAATGCGAAGCAAGCAAAGGTTCGAGAACAAGATCAAGGGGCGAGATGAAACAATACAATGTTGGTGCTCCCTTCGAACGAATTGCTATCGATGTAGCTGGACCGTTCCCGATGACGGATGATGGCAACAAATACATCCTCGTTGCCATAGATTATTGCACTAAATGGGTTGAAGCTTACGCCTTGCCTAATCAAGAAACATCCACAGTTGCAGGAGCTCTGGTGGACAACATGTTTACAAGGTTTGGAGTACCAATGGAGCAAGACCAGAACAACTGCCCTCCACCCACAGTCTGATGGCATGATCGAGAGGTTCAACAGGACTATGGAAGAACACCTTTCCAAAGTAGTAGAAGAGCATCAAAAATACTGGGATCGACACCTTCAACTATTCTTGATGGCTTACTGGGCAGCAGCTGTGCACGATTCCACCAAGCTCACCCCAGCCAGTATCATCTTCGAGAGAGATCTTCGTTTGCCCTGTGACTTGGTGTTCGGATCCCCAAGTATTGAGGAAAAAGAGGTACAGGATTATGCAGATGAACTGCGAGACAGCTTGATAAGGATTCACGAAATTGCGAAAAGAAGATCACTAGTGACCAGATGAAGGCTCGATACGATCTCAAGGCAAATACTGGTGGATTCAAAGAAGGAGATCGATTGTGGCTGTACAACCCTCGTCGTAGAAAAGGAATTTCTCCCAAACTAACACCATGCTGGGAAGGACCCTATTCGATGGTGTACAGGATTAAACGTAGCCCCAGAGCAAAAATGAAGGTCGTTCACCTAGAAAGACAATGGCGATAATGACGTATTGTTTAATCGGGACGATCAAAATTGAGAGGGGGATAATGTAACGAAATGTGCTGGCGCCGGCTCTGGCCCCACCGACTATGGATGCGAATTCGTGCGACAGTTCCAAGAAAGATTATACCTGCGTGATCGCAGCTCACTCAGAATATTCGATTGTCAAGATTTGTCTGGATGATTCTCCACTCTATGAGCGCCTATATAAGCGAGAGTCGCTCACTGCGACGGCAGAATTTGTATAACAGAGAGTTTGTATTAGAGAGTTCATCAGAGAGAGCGTTGACAAGTTAGCGAAGCAGTTTAAGTGATTGTATTGTGTTGTGACAAAGAGTTATAATAAAAGTAGTTTAGTGTTGTTCGGTGTTTTAATCGACAAACCCAAGGATTATCGTTACAATATAATCCCCTGGGGCGTAATGGTTAGTCATATAACTATGTACACGCTACTTAAGAAATAGAGTTTGATACAGACCATAAAGAGAAATAGTATCTTTCAAAACATTTAAATTATAGCTGAAGTAACCTTACGGCTCAATATCTCAGAATTTTTGTAAAAGTTGTTTATTGAAATGCTGAGTGCTGAGCTGCTGTTGATTAATTGAAACAATTTTGATGCAAGAAAAAAGTGCCCCTCTATATGAGACATGGGGTTATGTAAAATCCGCAAACTTCTCAAACAGATATATTTTTCATTATGATGCAATAAATTGTGAAAAATGTCCTATTTTTATATCCTTTTTATTCGTTTTGAAATGAAAAAAGATTATATTCAAGCCAGTTTAAAATCTGCGATGTATCTAAATTTTTATAATTTTTTTTTTGGTTTTCACAACTTTGTAGATACTAGGGTATTCGTTACTCCCCGACCACCGTTCACTACAAACCGCCACAACGTCAGGTTATGTCGGAATATATGTGTTCTTTGGTTCCATGGGTAAATTTATCGGACGAAGTTAAATTTATTTCTTCTCTATCCGACATCGGATAGCTGATTGAATTTTTGTTCTGCTATCCGACATCGGATAGTACAAAAATTCAATCAGATGATTCCCACTAGAAATAATGCACCAATCAGAACATCGTTAGTATTGGGCATTGCATTTGACAGAATGCATTTTCTTCATCCGACATCGGAAAAAGTTAAATCTTTCGGATGAATTCTTCCCGCCGAATGAAAATTCAATTTTAGAACAATCAGAAAACTGTCGCATCGTCGTACGATCGGATTTCGGATCTATCTGAATCCAGCCTCAAGGTGTATTCAGACAGATCCGATATCCGACGTTCGAATCGTACTCGTATCATCGGACAATATGCATAATATGCATCCTTTTAAGGAAACAAACATGGATTCTTGGCTTTCGGATTCTATTGAGGAAAGTTTTGAGAAAAAGACTTCGTCTCAGGTCAGGAACACCATTAGTTTACTGTTGCAGTAAACTATTCTAGGATGTCATGAAGTTATTATTATATGACTGGCGTTCAAATATTTGTGGCAACATTGTACATTCCGAGGAGAATCGTTCCCACAAATATTTGAACATCATTCAAGTAATAATAAACAGGAGAACGGGCTCTCCGTACGGCCAGCATGGACTACGTATGGAATTTTGCATTACCAACTGTCAAGACGGCGTACACTACTATTTCTCTGAAATCAATTCCTTTTTGTCAGTATCGAGTTCCAAAAAGTATATTGACCGGTGTTCATTAGTGTGGTGTCCAACAAATGAAAGTGCATAGATTGTCACTGTCAAATATACATTGAACCGACTAGTTATATTTATTACAATCAATATATAACAGCCGCGAAGTTCACAATCACCTGCAAGGTCAAGGTCACCAAGGGTCATCCGTGTTAACAGTTTGAGAGGAATAACCGATAGCCTAAGCATACCAGAAAAATTTAATGCGATGGACGTATGCACCATAGACACCGGTGCTGCAGTTTCCTTGGTACGCAGTGACATCCTTCGGCCTGAAAGCGTGAAGCCCACTTCTTCCAACTCCGTGCTTCGAACAGTCACTGGTGAAAATGAACCTATTCGAGGGAAGGCTGATATTACACTGATTCTTGGGCGACTTACAATCACAGGTACAGTGTATGTCGCAGACATAGAAGATGAATTTATACTCGGAATGGATTTGATCAGTGACTATGGGTTTTCATTCGACAACGAGAAGATTATGAAGTTCGGAGGAGAATATTTTGTCCCTACAACTTATCCCGTGTTCGAATTACCAATTCGGCTATCGTCCACCAGGTGGCCTACCCTTAATTAACGAGACACGTTTTGTGTTATTACTCTGTTTTCGTTGTTTAGCTGTCTAGTATTACTCTGTTCAAAATTGTTTAATTAGATGTCGTTACTTGTATTGAAATTTCTGGAAGAAGCTCGACGAAATCGAGGTAGCCATGTCGGCTTTTCATTCTTCTGTTCGTGTAAGAAACGACGCCAGTCGATATTAGTGATCCGACAGAAAAATCAATTTTATTGATAAAATTATATCCAGAGTGGATTGATTATGCTTATGAATGTTCCAAAGTGCTTGGACATCATGTATATTGTATTTGTTCCTGCTGGGACATGCATTTAACCTCGGTACGAGGTAAGTTTTTGCATTTTTTTGGTATCCATAATTCTAAATTTCAATTTCTTCAAAAGGTTTTTATGGAGGAGGGATTTTTGAAGAATCTCCACCCCTTCTATTTGGGTAATTCTTCGGAGTATGGGAAGATTTCCTTTTGTGTTATTTTGCTGGTAGAAGCCACCCCGTTGGCCCTGTCCGCCATTTTGTTAGTCAAGACTGAATGCAACTTTCATGATTATTGGTTGAGTTTTCCTGAGATGTTCCAATGATGGATTATTTTCCTGCTAAAATCGTCTTTCTGGATAGTACCTGGTTATGAGGATTCAGGATTTTTGTCTCTACATTTCTTGTTTGTCGAAGGCGAAAAGAAGATAGTTCAACCTTGCAACCGTTCCAACCACTCCAGATGAACTACTTTCCCCAGACTTTCGTCTCTCCACTTTTTACCTGGTTATGGTGACTGAGAGGGTGGTCCATCTGAGAAGCCTGTCAAAAACTGCTCAGCCCAAGGATGCTTCATCTACTCCCCTAGCTGTCTTTCCTTTTATTGCTTGGATACGACGTACCTGATTTGAGTGGATGGTACAACTTTTGGCTTCAACCAACTTCGTGGGACATTAGACTACTGCATAGTCTATACAGGATAGTATACATAAACCAACTTTGATATTTTTCATGTTTTACCTGCTACTTTTTTACTTCCATCATATTTGTGTGTAACAGCCCTCGTACAGTACTGGACGATCGCTCTCATATTTTCATAACACTTGCAAAAGGTCATCACATGATAAATTCATATTGTATTTTGGTTTAACTGACCTGAAATCACTATTTAACACCAAAGTGTCATTTCCATGAAGTTGATTGACCGTTAATTATTTTTTGTGTATGTCATAAGGGGTTTTTCATTACATAATATTTAAGGAAGGTTTTTGTTTGACTTCAGACTCCTCCCACCTTTCAGCAGTATTGAATATTGATGTGTAGTTCATAAATATTACACGAAGTGTACACCAACTTTTTTTGTATCTTGTTTTCCCTTTTCGAACAAGATCTGAGCAATCTTTCATGAGAAGAAATGGGTGGCGTCCAAATTAAATTGTTTCACTTTGATTTTAAGTTAATATAGCCCATTAGTGAACCTCGACCACGTGCTCTACCTAATTTACAGCTAACGGCACTATTGTTTACTAAGAAAACAGTACAGTGGCGCCTGGTGCGTGGGGCCCGATTTTTTAAAAGTGATTCAAATTTTTCAATTCACACTACACATCAGTTTTCAATTTGTTGCTGGTCTGGGAGCCTGAAGTTAGTTGGCTGGAGTAAGTTTTGATAGGCTATTTTTATTTTGCTCATAGCGAGTGGTTAAATTTTCATAGTTTTTTCGAAATTCTTATATCATGGAGGAGACATTCAGACCAGTTCATTTACTTTATGAAGAGTGTACTTATGAATTGGCCATTAGAGGTGTAGTTTACACAAAAAATCAAGATGAACGAAGACGAATTCTTGCTCGTATGCTTGATAAAGAGAATAATGAACTAAAACGTCCTGGCGCTTTGATACAACTGTCATTGTATAAGTACGATTTTGAAACAGAAAAAAGAGCAATTAGTGATTCTATTTCTTCTATTAAACTCATTTTAAATGACTTTGAGGGCACATCGGAGGATTCAATTTTCAAACGTATAAAGTCTCGACTAGCCCATGTAACTGGACGTGTCAAACGACTACCAGTTCCTGCAGATAATGTAGATGAAGTAACTAAATTTAAAAATGAAACCTTAGGTGAATGTTTATTACTAGATGCTGATTTGCATGAGAAAGCTAACTCCCAACAGCAGGAGACAGGGACAAATGCACCTATTTCACCAACGCCTGTGCAACCTTTTTTCAATATTCCAACACCAATTATTTCATATAGTGCAAGACAACTACCTGTGTCTGATTGGGGTTTGAAATTTTCAGGGGATCCCAAAGAGTTATACAATTTTATTGATAAAGCAACTGAATATGCAAATGCAAGGGGGCTCACAAAGTTAGAACTTTTCAAATCTGCTGTTGAATTATTTTCCGGTAATGCATTCTTATGGTTTTTGCAAATCAAACACTTGGTGACAGACTGGGACAGTTTAGTAGTTAAATTGAAATCTGATTTTTTACCTCCACATGAGGAAGATGATATTTGGGAATCAATCAAGGCTAGGAAACAGCATAAAAATGAAACCATTGTTATATACTCTGCTATCATGGAAAGTTATTTCAAACGTCTCTCTAGACCACCTTTAGAAATCACTAAAGTAAAAATAATGAGGAAAAATATTCTACCCGAGTACATTCCTTATTTAGCTCTTTCTGAAACAAATACAGTAGAGGAATTAGTCAAACTTTGCAAACGTCTAGAAGAAGCAAATTATATAAAAAATAAGTCTTTACAAACAAAAGTTTCACAAGTGACCTGTTCATGTTCCCATGCTGAGAACTCTGTTTCAACTGTTTCAATTTCACCTTCAGTCACTCAGAATAGTGGATCTAGCTCCCAAAATAATCATTATAGAAATTTTAACTCAAATAAAAATCGTTTTAGGAGTAATAAAAACTCAAGTTTTAGTAAAGATTCCAGAAATTATAATAAGAGCCCAAGTCAATCATTTGTTAAAAATGAGCATTTAGCTAGAGAAGAAACCCCTAGTTCATCTAAGAGCTCGGAAGAATCTTCAAAAGATGTAAAAACTTTATTGTGTTGGAATTGTCGATTTCCGAATCATACGTATCATAACTGCATGATGAAAAGGACAGTTTTTTGTTTCCGATGTGGTGCTCAAGGTGAAGTGAGTAAAACTTGTAAAGTTTGTTCAAAAAACTAGGTAGGAGTGGGTGCTCATCTGGCCAACACTTCTCTCCAGATCCTTTCGAGGCCAGTCTTTCAAAATCAAATTTCAAAGATTCACTCGTTGTAGAAGCTGCAAAATGGAAGCTTTGGTTGAATGAAGTTAAAAAATTTTATAAGCAAAATATTTCAAATGATGCACGAGCTGCACCTTTATTTGTAGATAAAGAAAATGATAACAGGCCTTATATTTCGGTCCTTTTATTTAATCAAAAAATAATTGCTCTTTTTGATTCTGGTTCTACCGCCAGCATTGTCGGTGGAGAAGCCATTCCTTTTCTTGAAAAGCTGGGGTTAGAGGTTACTAACAATAACAGCTCTATAAAGCATGTCATGACAGCAGATGGTACTGAAAATAAAGTTATAGGATTTGTTGATTTACCCATTTGTGTCACTGACGTTTGTCGATTGGTAAAAGCTCTAGTAGTTCCCTCTATCAAACAGTCTTTCATACTTGGTAGCGATTTTGCACAGAACTTTGGGGTAGTTGTAGATTTTCAAAACAATTCTTGGCAGGTCAGGAGTAATGAATGTAAAGTTGATTTGTCAATTGGCAAAAATGATATTAAACTTTTCTGTTCTAAAGAATTATCCTCTTTAGACACTCTAAGTGTTGAAGATAGGAAAAGGGTTGATGAGGTTATTTCCTCTTATGAGATTATAGATGGAGATTTGCACTTTGGTAGGACTGATAAAGTAATTATGCATATAGATACGGGAGATGCACGACCTGTTAGGCAGAGGCCTTACCCTATGTCCCCTTTTATATTGAAAACCATGAATGAAGAACTTGATGAGATGTTACGTTTAGGAATTGTAGAAGAATCGCAGAGTGAATGGTGTTCACCTGTTCTCCTTGTAGATAAGTCAAATGGTGAAAAGCGTCTGTGTTTTGACGGGAGAAAGCTCAATGCACTCACTAAACACGACAGTTACCCACTTCCACGCGTGGATAGAATTTTAACAATGTTACGGAACGCAAAATTTATATCTTCCATCGATTTACGAAAAGCGTTTTGGCAAATACCTTTAGATCAGGAATCCCGTGAAAAGACTGCGTTTAGTATCCCTGGAAGGGGATTGTTTCATTTCAAAGTTGTTCCGTTTGGTCTTAGAAACTCTGCTCAATTTCTTTGTCGGTTAGTAGATTCAATTTTTGGTCCTAAGTATGAACCATACATTTTCACGTATCTTGATGATATAATTGTTATTTCTTCCACTTTAGAAGAACATTTGGATTTATTATGTACAGTAAGAGATCGTCTTTCAGAAGCAAAATTAACAGTAAATTTAAAGAAATGTAAATTTTTACAACCCTCTTTGAAATATTTAGGTTTTCTTATTGATGAGCATGGCATTAGAACCGATCCTGAAAAGGTTTCGGCAATGGTGAATTATCCTAGGCCAACCACTGCCACGGAAGTAAAGCGTTTTATTGGTTTAACCTCTTGGTATCGCCGTTTCATTCAAAATTTTTCAACACTGATGGCTCCGATTAATGCACTTTTGCATGGTCGTAGAAAAAATCAGCCTATTAAATGGACAGATGATGCTGAAAACTCTTTTCTCAAAATCAAGGAAGCGCTCGTTTCCGCTCCTATCTTATGTCCACCTGATTTTTCACAACCGTTCATTATTGAATGCGACGCCTCTGATACGGGTATAGGAGGAATACTTCTTCAAAAAATTGATAATAGTGAAAAAATAATTGCTTATGCTAGCCGTTCTTTATCTCGCCAGGAGCGAAATTGGTCAGTGACTCAACGTGAATTGATGTCCGTAATATTTTGTGTAGAGAAATTCAGGTCTTTTGTTGAAGGCACTCATTTCACAGTGATTACAGACCACCATTCGTTATTATATTTGGATAATATGAAAAATCCTACAGGCAAACTGGCTAGGTGGGTTCTACGTCTCAGACAATTTTCATTCGATATTAAATTTAGAAAAGGTTCGTCAAATGTAGTACCGGATGCATTATCTCGTATCTCTCAAGATAATCCAGCTCCACATATTTCATTTCTTGATATTTCACCTACTGTGTCAGATACCTGGTATAACAATATGAAAACTAAAATTTGTGAAAATCCTGATCAATTTCCTCAGTGGAAAATAGAGAATGGTCAAATTTTTAAATATATTGCTTCAAAGTCTTCCCTAAAATCTAACGTGAGAGAATGGAAAATATTAGTACCAAAATCTCAAAGACATACTCTCATAAAATCTTTACATGATCCTCCTACGAGTGCTCATTTTGGTTTCTTCAAAACTTTATCACGAATTAAAGAGTTATATTATTGGCCACGAATGCGGCAAGATGTTTTAACGTATCTTAAGAAATGTACCATCTGTGCTTCTCAAAAGTTACCTCATACCACACGATTTGGTTTAATGGGCAAAGAGAAATCCGTTGATTTTCCATGGCAAGTAGTAGCCGCCGATCTTATGGGACCTTTTCCCCGATCAAAGAATGGGAATTCTTATCTGTTAGTCATTGGTGATTGGTTCAGTAAATATGTTATTTTGCACCCTATGCGCAAAGCTACGGCCCAAAATATTGTCAAATTCATGGAAAATAACGTCTTTTTAGTATTTGGAGTTCCGCAGTATTGTATTGTTGACAATGGAACGCAATTTGCTGGTTCATTATTCAAGAAATTATGTGAAAATTATCAAGTCCAAAAAATTTGGTTTAATGCTCGTTATCACCCACAAGTAAACTTTGTAGAACGTATGAATAAAACCATTGGTACCGCCATCCGGTGTTATGTCCAACAACATACTGATTGGGACCAACATCTTCCAAAAATTGCTCACGCAATAAATACTGCCAAACACGAGGTGACAGGGTATACTCCTTCCTTTTTGAATTTTGCCAGACATGTACCTTTATCCGGAAAGTATTACGGAGAAATCCAAAGTACTTCAGACCTAGAAGTTATGCCCGGTGATAGAGATTCTTACGTTGCTGACATGAATTCTTTGAAAGAGATTTTCACAGAAGTTCGTGCGAACCTCCATAAATCTTATGAAAATAACGCCAACAGATATAACTTACGTAGAAAAGATATAACCTATGAGGTAGGGGACAAAGTATATAAGAAAAATAAAGTTCTTTCCAGTGCTCCTGACAAATTCTCAGCCAAGCTCGCCCCAAAGTATTGTCCAAGACCATTTACCGTAGTACAAAAGATGTCAAAACTTGTTTATAAATTGCAAGACTCTGATGGTTCACCAGCTGGTGAATGGCATGTCAAAGACTTGAAGCCCTATTATGGTTCAAATTCTGACGTTTCTGTTGGATAGGTAATCTTCAAACTTTGCTTTATTGCCTTTTCATTCCTGCCACAAGATTTTGATATTGTTTTGTAGTACCCCATCATTTGTAAATATTCTTGTTTTAATTTCTCTCTTGTAATCGTCTTACAAGGTTCGTTTCCCACTAGTTCTTGTTGTCTACGTTTTGGCAAGTCCTGATGTTCAAGGGCTCAGTACTTCGTATGAATGGAGGAATCCCAGTTTCTTCCCGAGTATTATAAGCAGTCAATAGGCCTCGGATACCAATATTCGGTGGTGGTTACAGGGAAACCAGTCCTAACGTACTAGAGGGAACAGTTCTGAAGGTCTGTAGTGTTCTGGTGACAACATCTTTTGAATGAATAAGTTGCAGTTAGCAGCCTCGGATGATAAGCATTTGAAAATAGTATGTTACTTTTCGATGCAAACAGGTTCTTCATTTTGAATGTCCAATATGGATGGCTCCATTTCACCTGATGACCGAACAGTTGGGCTAACGTTGTATGAGTGGGTAGATTTTAAAATTAATTATATTTCTTTTTGATGTATAAATAAGGGAATTACTGTAAATATGTACATTTGTGTTGAGTACCTTTTAAACAACAGAGTAATTGTGATGTATTAGTAAGTTGCCTGAGAATACCGATTTCGACCTTTTCCTGATCTAGACTCTCGACCAGATTTTGACAATTTTCCGATTCTCGACTTTATCTCTCGTTAGATGTTACTCTAATCAATTTTACAGAGATGTCCATATTGTGTTTTCCTTTTTTATAGGCGTGTGGTACGCGTAGTTACCAGTATGCAACTAACTACATTACATATCACATTTAGGGTCAGTTTAAAAAAAAAATAGCTTTTCAATCTATTTTTTCTTTTTGAAGGGGGATGGTATCCCGTGTTCGAATTACCAATTCGGCTATCGTCCACCAGGTGGCCTACCCTTAATTAACGAGACACGTTTTGTGTTATTACTCTGTTTTCGTTGTTTAGCTGTCTAGTATTACTCTGTTCAAAATTGTTTAATTAGATGTCGTTACTTGTATTGAAATTTCTGGAAGAAGCTCGACGAAATCGAGGTAGCCATGTCGGCTTTTCATTCTTCTGTTCGTGTAAGAAACGACGCCAGTCGATATTAGTGATCCGACAGAAAAATCAATTTTATTGATAAAATTATATCCAGAGTGGATTGATTATGCTTATGAATGTTCCAAAGTGCTTGGACATCATGTATATTGTATTTGTTCCTGCTGGGACATGCATTTAACCTCGGTACGAGGTAAGTTTTTGCATTTTTTTGGTATCCATAATTCTAAATTTCAATTTCTTCAAAAGGTTTTTATGGAGGAGGGATTTTTGAAGAATCTCCACCCCTTCTATTTGGGTAATTCTTCGGAGTATGGGAAGATTTCCTTTTGTGTTATTTTGCTGGTAGAAGCCACCCCGTTGGCCCTGTCCGCCATTTTGTTAGTCAAGACTGAATGCAACTTTCATGATTATTGGTTGAGTTTTCCTGAGATGTTCCAATGATGGATTATTTTCCTGCTAAAATCGTCTTTCTGGATAGTACCTGGTTATGAGGATTCAGGATTTTTGTCTCTACATTTCTTGTTTGTCGAAGGCGAAAAGAAGATAGTTCAACCTTGCAACCGTTCCAACCACTCCAGATGAACTACTTTCCCCAGACTTTCGTCTCTCCACTTTTTACCTGGTTATGGTGACTGAGAGGGTGGTCCATCTGAGAAGCCTGTCAAAAACTGCTCAGCCCAAGGATGCTTCATCTACTCCCCTAGCTGTCTTTCCTTTTATTGCTTGGATACGACGTACCTGATTTGAGTGGATGGTACAACTTTTGGCTTCAACCAACTTCGTGGGACATTAGACTACTGCATAGTCTATACAGGATAGTATACATAAACCAACTTTGATATTTTTCATGTTTTACCTGCTACCTTTTTACTTCCATCATATTTGTGTGCAACAGCCCTCGTACAGTACTGGACGATCGCTCTCATATTTTCATAAAACTTGCAAAAGGTCATCACATGATAAATTCATATTGTATTTTGGTTTAACTGACCTGAAATCACTATTTAACACCAAAGTGTCATTTCCATGAAGTTGATTGACTGTTAATTATTTTTTGTGTATGTCATAAGGGGTTTTTCATTACATAATATTTAAGGAAGGTTTTTGTTTGACTTCAGA